>CAJDSM010038941.1:13285-25899 GCA_903981925.1 Ostrea lurida
TTAAATAGATAAGAAGGCATACTACCGGCAAACCTCGGCTGATTGCGGTATCCAACAGATGTAATCGGCCGAGGTGATCCGCAAGATTTCTGAGTTGCGCAGTAGTTTCAAAATCGTTAGTCCCATACACCCATAATTAAATAATATGAATGGTTTTAACAGTTTTTTACACCCCTTATCTATGCGCCTTGAATTATGGTCCAATGATCAATAAACCTTACAGCGAAGATCTGCTGCAGATTATAAACCGTAAACCTAACAAATGAAAATAAGATGGTATCTTTCAATGTATTCCTTCGCTCTGAAAATCAAAATCAATACATAAAGTTCACTGTAATACTCAAACAAGGCTTGACAAATTTAATTTCATCTCTGATCGCCATACACACTACTTTAAAATTATTATATTTAACGGGTGTGATATTTAGCTATTTGCGATGTACTTGATTTAGTGGAGGTTGTTTCCGCCAAAATCGCTAAAAAATATAATACGTTTACAGTATCTCTGATCGCTGTACACACTATTTCTGATCGCTGTACATTCCCATAGGTCACTGTCAAAGTTTCGACCAACATTTCTCACAGATAACATTTTTCAAATCTCAGAAAGGTTTGATGGGATGTGTATGTACAGATATCAAAATTACACGAATATTTAAAATACTTAATTGAAATTATTAACAATGACTGCTGGAATACAAGTGGTTTTTTGTTCTTATATAAGACATTAATGATTGATCTATGTTTGATTTTGATTTTATAATAGTGGTAACACAGTCAATAAGGGGATATACAATATCTGGCTTTATAACAAAGATTTTGCTCTCAAATATGTCTTGCTTTATAACACTAAGATTACTGCCCAACTATGCTGTTATCATGCATCGTTCTTTCACTCAATACTTACGTATGTCCAAAGCGATGCACCATACCGATTTACCCGTATTGTCAAAATTTGATATGCCAGTCTCTCCAGGGCAGAAAACTGATGATATCGACGTTGTTAGAACGGTATTTAAGAGACGATATATCAATTTTGCTGGAATGATATTTCTCATACCCGCAATATGGACATGTTGATTCGCTGTACTCAATCCACAAAATCACTCATAAATTACACGTGTGCGTGTTTGCCGAATGGATACAAAATAGATGAAAATTACATGCTATTCTATAAACAAATATTGTCCTGATTTTCCAAACTTTCAGACTCTAGTCATCGCTGATGAGAAATTATTTTTTCGAAATATGTCACATACGGTGCACCAAAATTAGAAATGCATATTTTCATGCTAACCTTTTAAGTGTGCTGATTACATATATGGCACTGATAGCATATTTACTTACTCATATTGACTGCATGATTTGTGCCGTGTGTGCGTGTTTGTGTTGATATCAATAGTACACTAGATTTGTGCCGACATAAGCAAAGAATTTCAGTGTCAATTTTACTGACATAGGTTTCAAAACAATGACAATATTGTAAGATATTAAAATAATATTTAAATGATTTGCCATTGAATGGTATGAAATATTTTTTTCATTATCAAATTTACGTCGCGAATGTCACGGACATAAATAGGAAGTGAATAAATGGTACTTAAAATATGCTTTCAACCAGCAGCTGGTACATTGTTTGACAGTTTAACAATAGCAAACTGTTGACCGCCTGCATGTACCAGGATTCATCACTAGTGGTCATTGTCGAGTCTGGATTACTTTCAGAGCAATATATATTTAAATACATGTTAGCGTGAATTTCACAAAATAAGAAAATTGAGTGAATGTTGAACGCATTGCTAGGGAAAATCGGGTTTTTTTTTTACCAATGCTACTATATATTAAGCTTTAAATGATGCATTTGATAGACTGTTATACAAATCAACTACACAAGAATATTCAGTTAACAGATTAGGTTTACCAGGTAGCATCCCTGCTGTAGAGATTGGATTATCTGTTGTAGGCGTTTTCCAGTCTGAAATGCAATGAAAGAACGCTTCAATGGTTATGTTGGATAGATCAGTACAGCCTTGAATACAGGCTTAAGTAAATTAAACAAAAAGAGGGAAATGTTGAATGCTTGTTAGGAAAAATCACTTCTGATTTCATGACCTGTACCTGTGGCGGAATCCAAACTACACTTCATGGACATTTCTTGAATTGGTAAGTCTTTAAGCAGTTTTCCTTTCAGATGTCTGGGAGTTTGACACTTTGGCTCAGTGAAGAGTGTTAATTCCAAACTTCTTGATATGGCAAAAGCGAGGAAGGCAACTAGCTGACAATCGCAGTAAAGAGGGTTGTCGTCAATTATACTGAAGAACATAATTTCAAACATTAGAACTTAAATGTCACCCCAACTGATTGCCTATATATATAAGAAAAAACCTCAACACTGCACGGTGGTGATTAAAACTTTTTATTTGTGTCGTGCTTTGAAGGATAATATGTTAGTTGAATACTTAGAAAATTATTTTCTTATAAAGTATGGTCTTTAGCATCAAAAATTTTTAATGTGCTAGCATGATATTTTTTTTCTCGATGCGTGTTGATTTTTATAAAGTACAATGAATAATGCTTACTGTAAATTGAGATTGATAAACTTATGTTTTTACCAGAACAGTCTTTATCAATATTTCATTAATTAAATAAATTATTAGTAATTTTGGATTGATTGCAGCAGATTACACATATACTTACACATGCATGCGCTGCAAACATATGTTAAAAACGTATGCACATCGACAAGGAATTTTAGTTGAAGTGGGTTGTGTCAGTACGAATTCATTTCTTTATGCTAAAATAGATTGAATAGGTCATCTACTGTTTTTCTTTAAACATTGTTATGAAAAGGTAAAAATAAAAAAACACCGAAACATGATCAATCTCGTCAGTCCTAAATATAAATTGGCGAAGTAAACAATGTGTTAAACGTTAATCATAGTCAAAACATATATACGACATTCGTGTGTAAGGCAACACGGACCTCCGACAAAAGCAAAGGCAGGATCAGGTGCCATGGAGAAGTAAGCATCCTTTGCTGACCGGTCACACCCGCCGTGAGCCTTTAGTCAAAATAAGGTAAACCGGATTACCCGTCGTCAAATCTAGTACGAAAATGACAGTATAACAAAGGGTATGAAACAAATCAGTTCACATATGACGTAAAGACAATTTATAATCGCAAACAAGGTCATTATAGCGACCGAAAAATTTGCGGGTGTGACCGGTCAGCAGAGAATGCTTATTCCTCCATGACACCTGGTCTTGTCTTCGCTTTCATCGGAGGTCCGTGTTACCCTACACTCAACTTTGTATATATGTTTTTGGGACTATGGTTACTTTTAACACATTGTTTACTTCGCTAATTTATCTTTTACCTAAGGGAATAGCAACAACCGGAGTATACTATGCAAAGTTTCTAAATCAGCTGAGAAGAGCACTGAAGTAATATCATTAACAGTGTTTTGCTGCAACAGGACAACACGAGAATCCATATTTGCAAAGCTCTATAGAGCGAAAAAGGTATTGATATCAAATTCTGCCTATTCGCCTTAGCGACTTATTCGTATTCCCAAATTTGAAAAAGGATACTAAGTATCCATGGACGTCAATTCCGCTATGACGAAGTGTTGACGGCAATTAAAGTGTGGGTCAATGGAATGAACCTTGACTTTTTCAGTTCTGGCCTGGTAGCACTTGAATACGGTTGGTCTAAATGCATCAGACTAGAGGGCAATTACATCGAAAAGGAAGAGGCGATTCTTAAGCAGATATAAGTTAAACAGGTTACTTATTGACTCGTCCTCGTATAGCCATTTTATAAGTTTCAGCATATCTTAATTTCATAGCATAATTGAAGAACAGTTATGAATTTTCCTGAACAGTGCTTGCGCTTTTTGATGAATATGCAGACACCCCAATAAGGTTGATATTTCTGTAAATTTGAAAATCAACTACAGTATTTAGTTATACGAATCCATATGGATTGGGAAGTGTTGAAAGACATGGCAAGTTTTTAGTTTTTATCCTGTAACAGTTTTTTAACAAATTCTGCTTCGTATGAATATAAAAATAAGTCTGCCAATAAGGGGGCACAATTAAGGTCCATAGAAATACCAACAGATTGTTGGAAGACATGAGTCTATAATGACTACATAAATATTATCGATAAGAAATCGAACATAAAAAACCTTTACTGTGGTCATCGCCTTACTAGCAGATGGTTGCGTCTTGAACATATCTGGCCTCGGACCCAGGCCTTACTCAGGGACGACGATGAGCTTTATTTTCTGGCTCATAATAATGAAACAATCACCAGACGCAACACAAAATAATATTTTGACATCAAATGCTTCAACAAGGCGCTGCATACTTAATATCAAGGCTAATTACACTTAAGCTAATGACGGTTAACGATGGTAATTGTTTACATACTAGCATATCATTAACATAAAATAATTATGAAAATAGAGATACTTACACTGTCTGAAGATTTGACAGACCCTCAAAAACACCAAATTCTATCGTTTTTAATTGGTTAGAATGCAACCGTCTGGAAAACAGAACAGTATGACTATTGTGACATTACAAAGAGTTGTTCACATAATGTTTACATAAGTCAAATATAGGAAATTAACATAAATTAGCGTAGTATACAATGTGCTGCATATATATCATATTACAAACATTGTCCAATCAAAATTGATATTAGCACAGAAATGTTCTCGCACACATACTTGCACACTAAACTCGCTCATACAGATTCGAAAGAAAAATATATACATTTGTATTACTTTAACATGCTATGTGAGAAAAAACACCCACAGAATCAGCCCTTAGATCTGAATATGTGCACTGTACTAGAATCAAAAATATAATCAAACTTGTATTCAAATACGATTTAGGCTCACGGCGGGTGTAACCGCTCGACAGGGTTGCTTGCTCCTCTTAGGCATCCCAACTCTGGCGTGTCCAGGGATTGCGTTTGCACATGTCTTGTTTTGTAATCTATTATAGCTTACAATATTGATTGCAGTTCGTTACATTGGCATTTATATACATGTATACAATTTCACTTTCTTCATCGTCAATCTCCCATATTTATGTAGCAATATTCCACCTGCATAGGATGGATATGTCTCTCAATGTATTCGATACGCAAAGGATTCTCTGTTCATGTTCAGTTCTTGAAACTTATACATGTTAACTTTTCGAATCAAGACAAGCTATTTACAAACAAGTTGTTGTTGCAGAGGTTTTAACAGTAACGTTGAAAGGCAAAATTTTGCAAATTCTATGGTCCTTATAACGATTTAGCGTACCAGTATGGCCTATAATTGGGCCAAATGCTGTCTGATGCGCTAAGCCTTTTTGCATGCACTGATTTGACTACGGATTACTCCGTTTACCTGAGTAAGACAATAGGCTTACGGTAACTGCAAAGATAACGAACAGTGATCAATCTCGTAAGTCCTAAATAGAGTACAAAAACACGAGTTGGGCAAACATGGACTCCTGGGCACACCACAGTGGGAGCAGGTGCCTAGGAGGAGGTAAGCATCCCCTGTTGACCGGTCACACCCGTCGTGAGCCCATAGTCTTGATCAGGTAAACGGAACGATCCGTAGTTAAATCAGTGAATGAAAAATGGCTTAACAATGGCTATGAAACACATCAGACAGCATTTGACTCAATGGTAGGTCATATTGGTAAACTAAATTGTTATAACGACCATAGAATTTACGAAATGCTGCATGTGTCTGGTTGACAGGGGATGTTTAGTCCTCTGGTGTGTTCAGGGGTACGTGTTTGTCCAAATATATATAAAGGATGAAAAACTTCACTATTACATGGATACTCAATTCCGCCCCAACCTGGGATTGAACTTACGACCTGCGGAACCAATTCTTGCAACGTGTGACCAGCGCGCCAGGCCGCTCGGCTATCTGGGCAAATCAAAAACTTGATTTCGATAACGATGGAATTCTTGCGACGCTGTCACGCACTACATGGTCATCAAAAATTATTTGAATTTAAATTTTCTGTTTCTTATCGTCTGCACTCTGAATCAAATCAAGACCTTCGTTTACCAAAGTTTAACACGCAATTATTTCAATCCTCTTTTCAATACTCAGGTGTGAACTTGTGGAACAAACTACCACAACATGTAAAAATTTCTCAAACGCAACACATCTTTAAATTAAAAATAGTGAAAATTATAAGCTGTCGTACTATTATTTAAACTTTCTGTTTTCATCAGAATTAGTTAATCGTTTAAGCTTGATCTTAAAATTTTGTGTTTACATTCAATTATAGTAAGTAATAAGAAATGAATTTATTACATATTCTGGCTTAGACATACAAGTTATACTATGTTATATTGTTTATATTTTGTATGTACGAAAAGGAAGGCCCTTCGAAAGAATAAAGTATGCACTAATCACGTCACCTTCTTCAAATAAAGTATTATTATTAAGATCTTCTGTTCCCAACAGAAGCCCTTATAGTAATTCTTAAGTTGCTTCTTCTCTCTTCTTTTCTTTTTCTTATCGACTTGTGCACGCGATTTCTCGGAAAGATCTCGATTGTGTCCTTGAAACTTACATGGCTAAATTAGTCTCTGTTGCAGTTTTAGAAAATGTTTGACTTACCGGAAATTAAAATGGCAACTTCCGTTTGCTTTTTTTTTTAGAAAAACATCGGAAAACTGGTATTTTTTCTCAAATATTTCGCTGATAAGTAAAGTGTTTGCAATGCTTTTTCTATATATTATTGATATTAAACATCTCTAGAGTAAAGTCAATTTTTTTTTGGCAAAAATCACTTCCGTTCGTGAGATTTGGCCGATATCCTTTCTTCAAATTAGATTTTATTGCCCAATTCTTGTTTTTGTATTCTATTTAGGACTTACGAGATTGATCACTGTTCGTTATCTTTGATTTTACATTCGAGCGATTTCCCATAATATGAATAAAGATTGAGTCTTCAAACTTTCATGGATCGTAAATGGCATCAATTAGATGTAAAGGCAAAGATAACGAACAGTGATCAATCTCGTAAGTCCTAAAATAGAATACAAAAACAAGAGTTGGGCAATCACGGACCCCTGGACAGACCAGAGGTGGGATCAGGTGCCTAGGAGGACTAAGCATCCCCTGTTGACCGGTCACACCCGCCGTGAGCCCATAGTCTTGATAAGGTAAACGGAACAGTCCGTAGTCAAATCTGTGTGAAAAACGGCTTAACAATGGCTATGAAACACATCTGACAGCATTTGACTCAATGATAGGTCATATTGGTAAACTAAATTGTTATAACGACCATAGAATTTACGAAATGCTGCCTTTAAACGTGACTGTTGAAACCCCTGCAACAACAACTTGTCTGTAAGTAGCTTGACTCGATTCAAAAACTGATCATACTCAGAACAAAGCTCTTGCGTATCGAATAAGTGTTGAGAGACATACACACCATATTGCAGGTGATGATGGAATATTGCTACATAAATATGGGAAGTTGACGAGGAGAAGCTGAAATCGTCCCATTTGTCATAAAGTTGAGTAGTTAGTTTGCCGTTAATGTCAATGTTCAATAAAAATCCAAGTACGAAGCAGACATGGAAGACTCTGTGGTGTCCTTTATTTCTAGTTCGTTGGGATATATTGAATCGACATATGAATGAAAACATTATTATTGATAGAAAAACATCGTCAATATATCGAAATGTTGAATTAAAGGCCACCGCTAGAGATTTCTTCTTTTCATGTAGAAGGCTTTTGAATGAATTCTGCTTCATAAGAATATAAAAATAGGTCAGCTAATAGAGGAACACAATTAGTGCCCATTGGAATTCCAACAGACTGTTGGAAGACCTGATTGCCAAAAACTACAAAGATATTGTCAATGAGGAACTCCAGCATTGCTTTAATATCACCTTCAGGATACTTGTGTGTAGAAGTCGGAGTGGAGTTTAACAAAATAAATTTTGAATGGCTGATCACTAGATAAGAATATTTCTTTTTTCCATTTTTGTTAAAGAAGCAACTGTCTTATAATGTTACAAAGCCTTGTCTTTAATTTATCGTGCGGGATGGTCGTGTAAAGTGTTAAGAAGTCATATGTTTTGATGTTGTTGATATGTGAAAGTTCTGGGATTTCAAATTCACTAGAAGTTCTTTAGAGTTTTTTTAGAATCCACATTTGATTTACACCACTTCTGGCATAATGTAGTTCACAATACTTCTGAAGTTTGCTCCTTAAATCATGTTATTGATAAATAAAACATCGTCGATATATCGAAATGTTGAATTAAAAGCCACCGCTAGAGATTTCCTCTTTTCATGTAGAAAGCCCTAGAATGAATTCTGCCTCATAAGAATATAAAACAGGTCAGCTAATAGAGGAACACAATTTGCCCATTGGAATTCCAACAGACTGTTGGAAGACCTGATTGCAAAAACATACAAGATTGTTAATGAGGAACTCCAGCATTGCTTTAATCGACTCAGATATTTGTGTGTAGAATTGGAAGGGAGTTTAACAAAATAATTTTTTGAATGGCTGATTACTAGATAAGAATATTTCCTTTTTCCATTTTTGTTAAAGAAGCAACTATGATATGAAAAACGCATTTCGAAGTTCTTGCCATTATTTCCATCGTACATCGAGAGTAGTCTGCGGGGAAAAGGCTGTTATAGTACGAATATATCCACCGGAAGTCGATACTTCGGAAGCAGTACCAAATTTGAGCGTTTTTATTGAAACTTTGAATAATGATTCCCGCATGCTCAATATGGACTATTCAGACGATTTATGAACTTCAAAGATACCGGAGGTGTATAACAAGAACCGTAAGTTGTTTATAATGAAATGATTTCTTTTGTGTTTTTGTTCAAATTCTATTCATCTATAGTCGTCATTAGCCAAATGAATTATTCCAGTCAGGATCTCAAGATTTTGTAGCTGCTGATGTCCACAAAATGAACATCGATTACGTAATAAGATATTTAAGGAGACCTATCGTGCGAAGTTTTGACACTTTCTATCTCTAAACAAAAAACATTTTGTGAAGCATTATATAGAATGAATTCCTTAGAATGTGACTCTAAAGAATATGCCATATTAAAAAATTCTCCTGCATCACCATGTATTTTGAAAACTAATATTAGCTTCAATTTTGTAAAACAAAAATGGTAGGTAATGACAAGGCGTACTCAATAACATCAAGTTCTAGAGGCTAGCCACTGACATAAAGGCCGATTAGGATGAAAAGTATTTTCTAACTATCGTAGATATTGAGATTCTTAGCACCTGGTGCATGTCGTAAGAGGAGACTGAACGGCCCTTCGGATGTCCTAACCTTTTCAACAAGGCCAAATTTGTCATAGGTTCCTTGATTCTACCTCGATATTTTTCATCTAATATGCAACATGGTATTTTCGACTTAAAGTTTAAAGTGAAATTGCCCGCCCAGAAGTCAACATGCCACACGTTTGACGGTTGTAGTTCCACTTCATCATTGCAGGATATCCACCTTGTTATATTGATACAGAAATAACAGCTTTGAAACTATTTAAATTCTGTAATACACTGTTTGGATTATTCACAACTGAACGGAAGACCTACTCATTACTCGCAACGAGATCAAATCTAGTTATTATTATTATTATAAATGGTTAAGTTCTCGACTACATGTGCAACATGCAGCCTTGCGTTGTTTTGCTGCAAAGTGATGTGTTTTTGCTATCTCTGTAGGAAGGGTATCACCACATGGCGCTGTGTTGATAATTCCATTGACAATTTGTAGAGGGGTCCTTCCACGTGCTGTTATTTCACCCCACATCATAACGCTACCTCCACCGATTTGTCGACATTCCACTGCACAAGTGTCTTGCATCGCTCCCCAATGCGACGATACAGTCTACAACGACCGTCATTACTATCCAAATGAAATCTGGATTCATCAATGAACAGAAAATTGGCTCAATTCTGTATTCTGAATCCTAGATATGATCTACACCACGCTAGTCTAGCGATACGATGAAGTTGAAGGAGTATTGGGCGTACCGTTGGACGTCTGGTCGGATGTTCTGCTCGCGCAGGCGATTACGCACAGTTCTTGGACTGGTTGATCGAAGTCCAGAAATGCTACGAGCAGTTCAACTTACTATCTGAAGACGATTTCTGTGTTCAGCATGTTTAATGGGGTTGTCCTCTCGATGCGACATCACTCAAGGACGATTCCGAGTGTTACAAGATTGTTGGAAACTTTCCATAAGGAATGGATGGTGTTTCGACAAACTCTAAAGTGACTTGCTTCGATGTCTTGAGCTATTACAGCTTGAAGCATCCCAACAGCACAATCAAGTTGATTTTTTGCTGAGTCGTGGCATGACATAAGGGTAATAGTTGTTAAAACTAAAGTGTTCTCCTTAAGGAATAGCGTCTAAACAAATCTTTTACACTTTTTACTTCAAACTAGTGTGTACGAACACTTCTATGAATAACGTGTTCACTAAGTAAGAATAAGTCCGTGCAATTGAGTCAGGTATTACCCGATATTATTAAAAAAGCACCACCTTTATCAATTGTTTCGATTTTATTGATATAAGCAATAAATATAAAAATTATATATACTGATTTTTCCAATGCTCAGTTTCTTTTTTCCGCTAGTATCTTTATATTTACGTTAATGATAAAAGAACAAGATATGTTTGTGAAACACTGATACCCCCTGATTCCACATGCCGGTGCAGGGGCTTGTCGAAAGGATTACCCATGTAAAATTTGAAAAGTATATCACTTACTATTAAAATATTATAGCCAATGTTAAAGGCTTTAAAATGTAGGTCAAACTTGAAGGACAGGAGGTCAAACAATTTGGTATCAATAGAAAGGGCTTGACATAAGAAATACACAAGTGGAATACAAAAGTCCTATCACGTACCATTCAAAAGTAATGGCCAATGTTAAAGTGTTTGAAAAGTAGATCACACCTCAAGGTCAAGGTCAGAAGGTCAAACAGTTTGGTACAAGTAGAAAGGACTTGTCATAAGGAATACACATGTAAAATATGAAAGTCCAATCATTTGCCATTCAAATTATGCCCAATGTTAAAGTTCTTGCTGCAGACAAACAGATAGACTGACAGACAAACACACAGACAAACGGACAGTCAAAAAAGTATATACCCCCGAATCGAAGATCCCGGAGGCATAAAAACCGGGTATCTTCTTTGTTGCATTTAATCAATATAAAGGCAAAAATAACGACAAATGATCAATCTCGTAACTCCAAAATAGAATACAAAACAAGAGCTTGGCAAACACGGACTCCTGGAAACACCAGAGATATTATGACAAACATTGATCTCATCATTATTATGTACTAATTTTAAGGATGCAGATACTTACACTGTCTGTAGATTTGACAGACCATCAAAAACACCATTTTCTATTATTGTTAGTTGGTTGTATTCAAGATATCTGAAGAAAGAAAGCAATATGACGTGTGACTACTGTGTTGTTGAGGTACTGTTTACATATACAACACATACGTAACGAAACAAGTAATGCAATCAAAACTTGTACTTCAGTCAAAGATAACAAGGATCTACATAACTTTTATGGTAATTGTTATTGATATCAAAACGAACTACGATAATAGATTTGCTAACAACCTCGCAATACAAACATATCGATAGTCATATCATTTATTGATCCATGTCGGATAGTACAATTTGTATCAAAAGAAATTTATTACAGCATATGTAGATGTCGATTATGTAAAATCCAGAATCTCCTACGACGTCAGCCGAGAAGTTTATTGTATATCAAGGTGTTGTATTAAACACACACACACACACACACACACACACACACACACACACACACACACACACACTCTCTCTCTCTCTCTCTCTCTCTCTCTCTCTCTCTCTCTCTCTCTCTCTCTCTCTCTCTCACCAACTATGGTTTTACGGTATGCAGACTTAAATATCGGATTATAGTTTGCTTTGATTTCATTTAAAACATGACAACCGTTTTGATAAATCGTAATCATTGGTTAATATTGAAATACATATACCGTTAACAATAATATCAAACATGATTAACAGGATCTCTGGGCATTTATTATTATGCGATAGCGTGATACAGGAAACTATATCAATAAATTAAAAATGTCCGAATACTAGCATTGTATTAGCATGTAATAATTATAAACATGCAGACTTACATTGTCTTTAAATTTGACAGACCCTCAAAAGCACCATTTTCTATCGTTTTTAATTGGTTATTTTCCAGAATTCTGAAAAGGAAAAAAGGTGGCGAGTGATATTACACAAGTTTGTTAGTAAATATCACAAATATGATAAGCGTAATGACTTTAACTTTGCAATCGTCAACTTTCCTTTTCTATGTAATAATGCACCACTAGCACCTGCTTATGATGTGTATATCTCCCGGTTGATTCGATATGCAAGAGCATGCTATGCTTATGACACTTTTTTTAAAGGCCAAATACTAACAAAAAAGTTGATGTTGCAGGGTTATAACGATTCTCGTTTAAAGTTACCATTTCGCAAATTCTACGGTCGCTATAATGACCTTGTTTGC
>CAJDSM010038948.1:2625-18124 GCA_903981925.1 Ostrea lurida
TCCATTATCATTTGCGTTTCTCAAAGGGTTCTATATATATGCAAAAGCATGCTCTGTGTATTATCAGTTTTAAAATCGAAGTAAGCTACACACCGGACTCATTTGAAGTCAAAATTTCGCAAATTCTATTATCCTTATAATGATTTTATTTGCAAATATACATGTACAAATTAATATGTATCTTGTTTTAGGTGTGACGTATTTTATAACATGTAAGGACTACGGATTACTCCGCTTACCTGGTCAAGATCTATACATGTCTCTCGGTGGGTAACCTGTCAAGCGGGGGTGATTACTCATTCTGGCACCTGATCCCACCTCTGGTGTGCCCAGAATCTGTTTTTGTCGTATCCGTTAATTTGTATTCTTTATGGGTATTACATATAGGAGATTGATCTACACCTTTCACATACAATGAAATTTTCACATACAATGAAATTATCACAGTATGGTTATACAGGTACAATGAAATTATCACAGTACAGGTATTTTCAAAGGAATAACGAACACACACACCCTCGCACGCATGGTGTAATTTGGTAATGAGCTAATAATTGTATTATAACTAGGCCATTTATCCGCTATGGATAGTGTTAAAATAACAGAGGCAATAATTCGCGCAATAAACAGTTCTAAGGGTGAAATGTCAATTGGAAAATGAAACTTTTCAATAGAGATTGGGGGTAAACCATGTAAATTATTATTAACCTTCTTCTGTAAGTATTCTTTACCTAGCAAATTGAGACTATTGAATGCCTATCTCCAATAGAATATAAGATGTTCTCATCATTCTCATTGTTTAATTCAGTCGATTTACTGCACAACCCAAATTCCCCTGAGCAAACGGGCGATCCGCTGCACAATCACTTTATTTATATCACATATCTTGAAAAACAAGCATTCTGAGAGTATTGCGCAGCAAACATACAGTCCCCTACCGGTTAACACAAATCATTGACCGCAATAATATTCTAATTTCATTATGTAAAGCTATATCATATACTTATGGTAAAAGGGAAATTGGTGAGGCCAGGATAGGACAAGGGCTATAACTTAGTGAAAAATGAATAGATCAAATCCAGATTCGATCTTGATCTGTAACTTGGTATGGCGAAGGAGTACCAAATTCAAATAATATCTGCAAGCAGTGAGAAAACTGATATTTCCTGAAATTTTCTAAGTCCAAGGGCCATAACTCAGTGAAAAATGAATGATCGAAACCAAAGTTAACTCAAACTTGATCTGTAACTTGGTATTGGCAAAGCAATGTGCCAAATATCAAATGAATATCTGCAAGCAGTAAGAAAAAAGTCTGGAAAACCAAACGGGACGGAATGGAAACAGACAGAAAGACAGACAGACACAAAAGAAGAAAGCTATAGTCCCTCCGGTTACAAACCGGTAGGGACTAATAAGCGATATTTTATATCCACCTTCTAAGACATGATAGCAAAGAGCGGTGTTAGATACATTTTATTTGCAATTTTACATAGAATAAAGATTGAGACGTGTTTTTGCATGGTAAAAATTCACTACCGACTCGCGCGACAAAACAAATTTATGCGTCAAACGAGCCATCAGAGTATTGCTTACCATGGAGTCGTAGAATATTAAATTGCCTAGAGCATCACACAGGCCCAGTTTAATTTGCACAGGTCAACTTAACCCCAACGCAACTGAAACTAGGGAAGTCTACTGCACAACCGGATGTCGATCCTGCGATTTTTCTTTCACAATTTTCGGTTGTGCAGTAGATCGATTGGTGCCCGTGTGTCCAGTAATTTATTTTGAAATGAAGGTTGTATATGGAACCGGAGAGAGAGGGAGAGGGGTTTCTCAACATATACTTTTGTGTACAGACGTACGGCGTAGATTTTCAAAACATCCCCAATTAATGTTTTCTGTAATTCTGTATTCATATAATTTCCGTTAAAAATTCTGACCCAATCATATATATTAAATACTAAAAATTGTGGTCTGTTAATGTATAATTGCTCCACATGCCAGTATAGTGCACATTGCTGATTTGTAATATAATCTTAATTCTTTTGTTTTCAGTGGTAGATCAATTGCATTGAGGTTTTTTCATGATTCAAATTTTAAATTAGGAAATGAATTCCAGCGGATAAATTTACCATCCATTAATATAGTCATAGGCGGACTTAGTGCCCCCCTCCCCCTAAAATTTTCGTGACCCAAATTATTAGTATGTATTGAATTATAGCTAAATATAACTTTAAAAGCCCTTAAACCCAGTAGCTTACGGGGGACCCCCACTTGAACTTCATCCCAGACCTCTAGTCTATTGGTGCCCTCTTTCAAAAGACCCCCCCTCCTCCTTTAGAAAAATCCTGGATCCGCCATCTATTGATAGTGGTATGCCAAATTGCCTACTAATTGATGTATCAAATTGATGAAGATGGTAAACCAATTGGCATACATGTATTTGGCTTGACGAAAAAACACAAAAATGGCCCATTCCATCGATACGTCAGTGTATACCAAGATATAGGAAGATCCCCCCCCCCCCCCCCTTCGGATTTTGAATTGAAAGGTATAGTCAGAACATAATATAATCTGTTGAATCTTACACAGGGTACAATGAGATATATATGGAGAGATGTGATCAGACGCCAACAACTCCTTCGTAAACAATATTATATGTGTAATATTCTTCGGGAAAAAAATCTTCGGAGAGCAAAACAGTGATAAATTGCATGAAGTTGTCAAACTCTGGAAAAATGCTACATGTAATTGACCTTGCGAATATTAAAACAAAATTGATCGTATTTTCAACTCTCTGAAATAAACGACAATTGATTTATTGTTACTTTTATTGGGAGAATTTTTTTTCCAAAAATTGTTAAATTTTGTGTCATTTTATTAATTTCACCTCATAAAAATATTAAGAATGACTACACTGGAGACATACATTTGTACTTCTAGCCCCGTAGAATCCAGAAGATTAGCCCCTTGAGGGCCTCAGACCCCCTGCCTCATAAAATTGTTCCTCCTCTAGCCTCAAATCCTATTCCTATAGATCCTCCCCTGATCAAGGTGGCTGTCTTTGACAAACTTTCCGAGAGAAGTTTGATGCAAGCCGCAGGGTGAGGAAAAAAATATACCCTTTCACAAAGGGTCAAATTGTTATTTACCCAGTGGATTTTACTTTCGCCACAGGCAGTAGAAACAGTCAATCGGAACATCACTCGGCCTTTTCCGTTGAAAAAGCCTCGGACGTATTAGTAGGAATGCAATTCGGTTCCGCCTACTCGCGCAATGCAATGCAGAATATAGATCTGTTTGAAAAGAACAACTTATAGCAATATGTATATTGTATTTTTGGTGAATTTATAATAAAATTTTGCTTTTAATATCCAGATAGAATGCTCAGGCCTTTCTATCTACATGTATTTTATTGAAATCGTAACCACGTGTCTTATTTACACAGTGGCGTATAGCTATACGTCACTGGTACGCTTGAAAATGAATGAAAGTGAAAGGTTTGAAGAACATTTGACAACAGCCAGGAAGTAGTTGGGTTTATCATTTGAACATGAGAATCGCAAAGTGGTACTTAAAATCATAAAATCGGTCTACTACTTTGTAACAAGGCACATATTTTATTCCTCTCTGACAGTGCAGTCTCCAATGGTGTCTTAAGTTTCCCCCAAATATGTAGTTTTTTCGAGGCAGTTTTTTCCCTATTATTTTCAACAAATCTCGTCGCTCTTTCAAACACTTCGTGTCGGCATGTTATGATCATGTGACTTAAATGTAACCATGTGACCAAAAAGTATTCTATGAATGGGGACGTATTTTGTCTGAGGTTTTTTCTACAGAAAAGGCCTGAGTAATGTTCCGATTGTAGAAACAGTAACAGTTCTCGAACTGTTTCGTCAATGACCGGAAATTGATCGCTGGTAGTTAAATTTAGAACCAGGCGACGGAACGGTGTGTGTTGATTCGAGTAGAGTTTTCCCCCTTACACGCAGTTTGTATTATGAGGGTTTACATGTATATATAAACAATGAAAACATTTTCATATTTCTGTGTATACCATACGAAGACATGTATTACATATACATGTATTTATAGCTTGTATATAGTTTTTTAGGCCCCTACCGACGAAGTCGAAGGGGACTTAAGGTAACTTTGCAGTCCGTCTATCCGTCAGTCAGTCCGGTAAATCGGTTTTCCGCTCTTTTTAGGTCAGGTGACCTATTGCAATTGGTCTTTCGTCCGTCTCGTCGTTAACAATTGAACATTTTTAACTTTCTTCTATGAAGACCACCTGTCCAATTATTTCAAATTTGGTATTATGAGCATCTTTGGGGCAAGGGCCAAATAAAATTGTAAATTTCAGTCTCTTGCACCCCAGGGGCCTTGGGCGGGGCAAAAACTGCCCAAAAGTGACCAATTTTTCCAAAATCTTCTTCTCTACAACCACAACATGTCTAGAGAAAAACTAATGCATAGTATGTAGAGCAAGAAGGCCTCTACCAAAAATTGTTAAATTTGTGTGACCCCAGGGTAGGGTGTACGCCCTAGGCGGGCCAAACTTAGCGTACATAGCTGTAATTATTGTAAAACATTTTGAAAAACATCTTCTTTAAATGCGTCTGAAGTAAATTAAACTAAATGGTTGTTTGGAATGACAGGGGAGTTTCTATTATAAGTTGTAAATTTCTGACCCTAGGGAGGGTGTTTGAGGTATTAGGGTGGGTCACAAATGGTATTGATGAAATGTGTTAACAATTGAACATTTTTAGCTGTCGTCTTGATAACTACCAGTCGCAATTCTTTCAAATTTTGTATGAGCATTTGGAAAGGAGCACTTAAATTGTAGAATTTCAGGTCTCTTGCACCCCTGGCCTTGGGGGATGGGGCAAAAAACTTCCAAAAGTTACCTCAATTTTCAAAAAATCTTCTCTTTACAAACCGGCATGCCTGAGAGAAACTAAATGCATAGTGATGTAGAGCAGGAAGGCTCTACCAAAATTGTAAATTTGTGATCCGCGTAGGGTTTGACCCCAGGCGCTTCCCGACCCCTCCAACTCCCGCCCCCGTCTCGTTTACTGTTTCTCTTTTTCGTCACACCTCAGTTGCCATGCTAAACGCCAACCACCGTCGGCCGTTACGGACGACAGTAGTGTATATAGTGTTAAAAACATTTGAAAAACATCTTTTAATGCTATGTGAGTAGTTAAATTAAAATTATAATGGAGTTTGGAGATGAGCAGGGAAGATTTCTATTATAATTGTAAAATTTTCGTGGGACCTCTAGGGGAGGTTTTGGTATTAGGTTGGGGCCAAAATGGTCCTCTAAGAAATGCATTAACAATTGAACATTTTTTAACTTCTTATAACTACCAGTCCAACTTCTTTCAAATTTGGTATGAGCATATTTGGGACAAGGGTTCACATTAAATTTTAAATTTCAGGTGCTTTGCCCCCCTGGGTCCGTGGGCGGTGGGGGTGCAAAAAAGTGACCCAATTTTCAAAAATCTTCTTGTTTACAACCACACATGCTGAGAGAAAACTAAATGCCATATGCAGGTGTTAGAGCTGAAGGCCTCTACCAAGAATTTAAATCTGCGTCGGTCCCAGGATAGAGGTTTCTCACCCCAGAGGTTGGGGCCAAACTTGCTACATAGTGTTTACATATAAGACATTTGAAAACTCTCCGTAGTGCTATTCATTATAATTTTAAAACTAAATGAATATTTGGAATGAACAATGGAGTCTTTTTCTTAATTATAACCCCCCCCCCCCCCCCACCAACAATTGTTGGGAAGGGGGATGATGACTGGATATTCTGTCTTTCGTCCGCTGTAAACAGAATGTTTTCCAGCTTAAAGTGTTAGCCTTTCCACATAGACTTACCATATCATGCATTATTATCTATCCATGGATGAAGATGTTCCTATTGAAATTTGGGGTCAAAAGGTCAAAACACTAGACAACAAAGTAGCAATATGGTTTCCGGGTTTAGGAGCATTATCCTTTCCACGTAGAATCATCACATCATGCATGCCATATAGATTACCTTGAAACGAAGATGTTCTTTATTTAAATCTGGGGTCAAAGGTTCAAGGCACTGGACATCAAAGTAACAATATGTTTCTGGGCTTCAGCGTTTTGTACTTTCCACCATCGAGTCACATATACATACATGAATACAAACTACCCATGGGTCGAAGATGATCTCTATTGAATTTTGGAGTTCAAAGTCAAGCTCACTGGGCATTAAAGTTGCAGTATGGTTTTCTTTTAAAAATTTTGAACGGTTAACAACACCAGTTGTGAGATTTGAAATGATAATCGTCTTGTGTATTTGAATAGGAATCATATGTATATTTTTGAAAAGATGATAAACATACGAACACAACCTAGGAGACTTAAAAATGGCAATTATCGAGACTCCCCATATGGATATGATACTTCGGGACCTTAAGCCTGTTGGGCCTCTTGTTTCTCACTGCTTGCAATATTTCATTTGATATTTTTGAAACATTCCTTTGCCATAACATACCAAAGGTACAGATCAAGTTCGAATTGGTTTGGATCCATTCAATTTTTCACGAAGTTTGGCCCTGGACTTCTGCATCCGTCAACTTTAATTTTCTATGTAGATATTGTTACCACTTCACCTGCTTATGGTATGTATGTCTCTCAGTTTGATTCGGATTACGCAAGAGCATGCCATAGGGTATGAGGACTTTTTAAAGCGAGGCCAACTACTAACAAAAAGTGATGTTGCAGGGATTATAACGAATCTCGTTTTAAAGTCATCATTTCGCAAATTTTACGGTTGCTATAATGACCTTGTTTGCGATTACCAATTATCACTAAGTCATTATGTTGGACTGATATATGTTTTCAATACCCTTTGTTAGACTGTCATTTTTTGGTACTAGATTTGAACGACAGGTTAACCCGTTTACTATCTTTCGACTACGGGCTCACGGCGGGTGTGACCGCGTCAGCAGAGGATGCTTACTCCTCATGGCAACTGATCCTGCCTTTCGCTTTTGTCGGAGGTCCGTGTGCCCTACACTCGATTTTGTATTAATATGTTTTTTGGGACTATGATTACGTTTAACACATTTATTTACTTCGCCTATTTATATTAATATAAGTTAGGAAACATTGGTACATTAATTGGCAATGGCTGGTCACAGTTCCTATACATGTATCACTATACCATTTTTACAAAAGCTATATAAGGAGTAAGACAATGTATGGTGACGAAATATGCGTACGTTGATATAAAGATGTGTAACCGGGGTGTAAATTCATGATATAGCTAATTTTTTGTATCATGATATAGCTATTTATTGTAAGTCATGTAGCTATTTTATTGTAATTCATGACATAGCTATTTTATTGTAATTTCATGACATAGCTATTTTATTGATCATGATATAGCTATTTTATTGTAATTCATGACATAGCTATTTTATTGTAATTCATGACATAGCATATTTTATTGTAATTCATGATATAGCATTTATTGTAATTCATGATATAGCTATTTTATTGTAATTCATGATATAGCATATTGTTATCATGATATATTGTATTTGTAATTCATGACATAGCTATTTTATTGTAATTCAATGATATAGCTATTTTATTGTAATTCTGACATAGCTATTTTATTGTAATTATGACAGCTATTTTATTGTAATTCATGACATAGCTATTTATGTAATTCATGATATAGCATTTATTGTATTCATGACATAGCTATTTTATTGTAATTCATGATATAGCTATTTTATTGGTATTCATGATATAGCTATTTTATTGTAATTCATGATATAGCTTTTTATTGTAATTCATGATATAGCTATTTTATTGTAATTCATGACATAGCTATTTATTGTAATTCATGACATAGCTATTTAATTGTATTATTCATGACATAGCTATTTATTGTAATTCATGATATAGCTATTTTATTGTAATTCATAAAGTTGTCGCAAGTTGAGAGTTCATGTAATATACATTAATATACACATTTATAAATACAATTTTTTTTCTATAACTTTGTTTTAAAGCTTAAACAAAATTCAAAGACATTTCATCGAGCTAGCTTGAAACGACATGCAATAAGATGTGTTACTTGCACGTGATTTTCCATGTATAAAACAATTCAGGTTTTATGCAAACCTTGAAGTTGGTTACGCAATGCCTTCCCGACATTACAAAAATCAAAGATGTCTAGACTAAAACAATTAGAATAAAAATTGTTTAATTTTCCACGAAACTTGTTGTTTGCAATGTCTGCAGAAATGTTCGCACAAAACCATTGTGTTTCTGCATGACTGTTAAGACAGAACGATCGTGCTCACTTTGAGTGATGCCTGTCACCCATAACATTTTTGCACAATATATCAAAAAATGAATATTTATCAAATTGTAAAGTATATTACTAGTATATAATGTGGCTTTCTCATTAATGTGCAAAAGTATGTCTTCGGCTCCTGTGCTCTATAATCAGCTAAATCCTAAACTAGGGATTTTATACTTCAAGTTTACAAAGCCAATGTTGATAGACATTTTATATCATCCTGTGTGTAACATAAACAAAACCCTTCAACAGTTGCACGTCACACTGTGACTAATCAGGTGCATAACCTAATAATCCTACATACGGTAAAACGACAGAGGAAAAGGATGGATGACAGCTTAACAGTTTCTATCCGATTTCAAATAAATGTTTTGGTAAAATCTGCATGACATACTGCACTTCGTGGATCAATGTCGAATTAAATCGCTCCTGTCATTATATATACTGTACAGTATATATTTAAGCTTCCTGTTCAACATATGTTTTACTTTGTTTAACTAAACCTGAAAAGCTAATATTTCCTTTAAGCCATCAAAGTGTACTCCAACAAGTTAGAGCCTCGGTCAACGTTCCTTATCGGTATATACCTCGGACTCTTAACATTTTTAACGAGCTAGTTCTGACTGAATTTCAGGCGGAACATATTCTGAGTGAATATATTAGTCAAAAAGTGATTTTCAGGCCCTTACATTTTTCAGGAGGTAAACCGATCAATGGCAAACAATAAATCCGTTTTGATCCATATGTATCAGCGCATGTTCATTAATCAAATAAATCATCGTTTAAACATTTAACCAGAATGTTTCTATTGCAAAATATTTCATCATCAGTTCGTTTTGAAAGGAATAAACCAGTATTACACTTTTATTTACACGCAAACCTAAAGTTCTTTTTTTTTTCCATTATTTATTTATAATTACCGGCCGCCAGGAGGCGGTCGGTGTTTTAAGTTATCGTGTGTTTGTGCGGAGTTATTATGAACATGTTAAATTTAGAAAATATAAAAACGTAGAATTTATATATATATTGTAAATTATATGGTATTGACAATTCTTAAGAAAAATGTATTTTCAAACATATTTTCAAAACAAATAGTGCCCTTGGGGGTCCGGGTTAGAATAGGCCCCCAGCATCCCTTTGCGTGTCGTAAGAGGCGACTGAATGGGGCGGTCATTCGGATGAGACCGGAAAAACCGAGGTCCCGTGTCACAGCAGGTGTGGCACGAAAAAGATCCCTCCCTGCTCAAAGGCCCTGAGTGCCGAGCATAGGCCTAAATTTTGCAGCCCTTCACCGGCAAATGGTGACGTCTCCATATGAGTGAAATATTCTCGAGTGGGACGTAAAACAATAAATAATCAATCAATCAATCAAAACAAATAGAAGTAATAAACAAAAAAATAATGGTACGAGTTGTTTTTCTCTGACGTAGCGAATGATTATCATGTTGATGATTGGCATCATCTAAATCAAAGATTTTCTTTACATGTAACACGATAGTTACATATGTTTCCGTAGATATTTATTCTAATTGTCATGGAATAAGGTGTGTACAGTGTATATACTTTTTTATGGTTATCATCTAAAAATCGTGTTTAATTAGATTCTTGTGAGACAGGGAATATATTACGAGAATTCCTATTCAGCAAACTACTATAATACAAAAGAAGACGCTTAAAGTTATAGTTGTATGATGCATTTGTGTATATACATGTATTGATTGATTATTTATTGTTTTACGTCCCACTGAGAATATTTCACTCATATGGAGACGTCACCAATGCCGGTGAAGGGTTGCAAAATTTAGGCCTATACTCGGCACTCAGGGCCTTTGAGCAGGGAGGAATCTTTATCGTGCCACACCTGCTGTATCACGGGACCTCGGTTTTTTCAGTCTCATCCGAATTCAGTCGCCTCTTACGACACGCAAGGGGATGCTGAGAACCTATTCTAACCCGGATCCCCACGGGTATATATACATGTATATGTTGGACAGTAAACTGTTGTCGTAAAGCAATAACTCCAAAGGTTTTTGGTTCTGAGGTTACGACCCTTTCATATTGAATACACGTATAGGTGATTAAAGCATCTACATTTATAGAGCTTGGGCTGACATCAGTTTGTCCATATGTACAGTGTATGTGCGAGAATTTTCCTCGTAATCACTATGGCTTTCAATCTTGTTCACTTCAAATCCACGTATTTTTGTTAAAAGAAACAAATGGTTGCGGGCGGTTTTCTTGACGCTTTCGTCAATTTGTTTCTTGTTATACCTTTCGCACACTCATGAAATCACGTACATGTATTATGCGGACATACATACAATGTATATATAGTACTGGCAGAATCTACATTTGTATTTCGTTTTGTCAAAACATCTCAATGCCGTTCCGAAATTTTAGTGAACGACCTCCATCTCAATCAGCTGTTGTCCAATTCGATATTAAAATTATGGAATAATCCTTAGTGTGGCATAAAAGTTTTGTTTTAAAGGTGTGTCTTGGAATGAATAACGATTATTTGATTGGTGATGGTCATTTGTTAATGTAAAGCTTTGAATGTTCTTCAAACAACTCATATTTTCAGCGGCGAGAATTCTAGAGGCTACGCGGCGCCAAGTCAAAAGTATCTCTTTTCAATTAGCACTATTAAAAGTGCAGTTGAGCTTCTTTTTTTTCAAATAAAACACAAACAATTAAAGAAATGAAAATTAGAACACAGATTCAGCAGAGAGAGAGAGAGAGAGTATATATTCACTATACATGTACAGTACCACCTCAACTCGACCTGCGGAATAGAACGTCATATAGCATCGCGTGAACAGCCAGCAAGACCACTCGGAATAACACGTCATAGCATCGCGTGAACAGCCAGCAAGACCGCTCGGAATAAAACGTCATAATTCCAATGTCCTTTATTAGCGATGGTTTTTGATTGGATAAAATTAAATCGAAACGAGAATTTACACATCAATAAATCCGAAAACGTGACGTCACAATAGCGCCATGAAACAAACAACGTAACGCACGGAACTAATTCAATTTTTTTTTTAAAAAATTTTCATAACAGTGAACACATTGGAATTTATAAGAATTAAACATTCTTTTTGAAGAATTTATCGATGTGTAAACTCTGGACATTTTTACTCAAAACTTAACATAAATGTGCATTGCACTTTTATTCAGTTTTGTGAGTTAAAATGTCCAGAATTTACACATCGATAAATTCTTCAAAAAGATGTTTAATCCATATATAACATCACGTGAACAGCCAGCAAGACCGCTCGACCTTTTAGGCAGCCATGTCATAAAACTTCAGTGACAAGGGGAGTTATGCTATGTTGCCACAATTGAAAAAGAAAATAAGATATGCGTGTAGCTATTTGACAAATTTAAAAGAAGCACTAAAACTCAATAACACTTTTATATCCAACACATAAAATAGATACAACAGTCAAAAGAGATGCTTTATAAGACACAAATATAGCACTTAAATAAAATGAATTAACTTTAATAACTTTAAATAAAGCACTGAAATAACTACACAACGCACTAAAATGATCTACGACACAGACAATAAAAATCGTCAGTTATTTTGAGTGAGCGACCCTGTCCTCAGGACAAAGTTTATTGCAAGTGAGGAATAATGTTGATTTTAAAAAGAACACCCAAAAGCGTCACTAATTCATTGCTACCTAAAATTATACTTTATAATAAACTTCTTGATATTATTACCCGGTCTTAGTGCCCTGAATATAATTTAGAAACATGTTTAAGTAAACCTTGATATCTAAAATTGTGTTTATTCAAATTAGACGTGTTTACTTTTCTAGGTCTGTAGGAAATGCACCTTGTAAATAAGTGCACATACAACTAAAAGTATTAAGGAAAGTCACGTTTCTTCAAATATTTCATTTTCAATTATGTGAAGCTTCACAGGATGAGATAGATCTACTTGTAAACCAACATATATATTGGACCTTCTAGACATTTTGCTATGCTGTCACAATTGAAAAGGGAAATGAGATGGGACTGTGTTATTTCCGGGTTTTGTTTTATGTGGCTGCTATATGTTTCTCTGTAAACCATATATAAATTGTAATTAATCTCCTGAAAATGACTGTTTACAAGTAATTTGATAACACATGTTGAAGTTCAGCGGATTGTTATTAAGCATTTGTTTTGTGACTTATAATCAAGCAGTCTGAGTGCAATGAAGTGGGCATCGGTATAGATTGGATCAATATCAATGGTGCAAGACAAATTTACTCTATTAGAAATGTTTTCCGTACATGACGCCTGGGATTTTCTAAATTTCAATCGAATGTTGAGCTAACTTAAAGAAAACGCTGTGGTCGTTTCCGGCTGCTGATATATCGGGTACAATCGAGGCTACAGGAGTTGGACTTAGTTTACATTCAATTCAAAAGCATGGTTAGAAGTCATATTACAATTATAACAGGACATTGCTGCTCTTGGTAAAACTGTAGATTTCACCCATGATTTGAAAAAAAAACCCGCCGATTTACATGTATTTGTCATTTTAGGAACGAAATCAATTACGTCATGCTAATAGTCATCAATTATCAAAATCTACTTACAAACTTAAATTCGTGAAAATCAGGTTTTTCTCCATCAAATGACAGGTAACATGTATTTGATAAACAAACGAGTACAACAGATTTTTCTTGTTCAATGCTAAATTTAAAATATGAATCTAATACAGTGTACATTGTTTTCGGGGCCACAATATAAATTAGTTCTGAAACTAATTGTGCTATCTTGTATAAATAAAGGACATTATCATTATTAGTCGGTCCAAACCAGTGCTTCATCTATCGAAGATGTACAAGGTGCTCTAAGGAAAGAATTCTACAGAAAAGAGTAATCATCGTTTGCTATAGTACTTCTTTATTGATTGCCCCTTTTTGTATTCATATAAGGCAGAATTCACTCAAAAGTTTCTACATGAAAAGAAAACATCTTATCAACTCGGCATTTTTTACTACTAGACTGAGTATCAATACTCATTTTCATTTATGTATTTCAGTTTGCCCATGATCAATCTCCTATATTTTTGGAGAAGTATTGCATCACCACATGCAGATGTTGTGTATGTCTCTCAACCGATTCGGTACTCCAGAGAGCATGTTCTATATATGATCAATTTTTAAAGCAAGGTACACTACTGACAAATAATTTGAAGTTAGAAAGACTTTTAACAGCCTCGTTTAATGTGAGCATTTCACAACGTTAATGATCGGGAGGGATATTAAACAACATAAAATCAACCAATCCAGTGGGAAGTCTTTACCTAACTCTTTATTTTGTATTTTTTGTTGGACCTATGAGATTGAGCCATGTTATCCTCGGTTTTTATCAAAGTTAAACCTTTTATACAATGAGTTACTTAATTTAAATAAAAATTTTGATATTTTGAAATATAGTAAAACTTGGATACATTTATTTCCTGTCATAAAATATTTGCCCATTGTACATTAACTGTAGAAAAAATACTGTATTAGAAATTTTGATTTAGTAAAGAAAACCCATTTTCTAACATGTATTTAGCCGTTCTTGAATTAGATTAGTTCCAGGAAATGAAGAAAACTAACTCGACGTTCTGACCCTTGCTGCGACTGGGCATCTTCACAAGATCACATGTTGTGTCTTGACCTACCTTAAAATGCTGCAGTTAAACCTGGAATTGAAATTTTTTGTAGTGCCGCTTTGATTCTGTTTGGATGCTTGGTCCACAGAGAGACATCCTCGTCTCGTTGACATTGATACATTAAACAGAAAATGAATAAATCGTCTAATTCCAAAAGTTCTAAACTTGAAACCTTGAGTCTGTGTGTAATAATTATAATTTCTTTGCTTTAATTTGCGTTATGTTAAGATATGTTGTGTTAAGATATAATTCTTAAGTCATTCAAACCCAAAGCATTCTTGTTCCTAAGAAATATGTATTGACACTTTTAAATCTGTTTTCCTATAATAATGAATTGATTTTACAATACTGTCTAAACGGAGACTAGATGGATATACAGATTTCATTATATCCATGTCCGAATTAGTCACCCCAATGATATGAAAATTGAAACGAAAACACATTTAGGTACACTAATTAGCGATTTTCACCCAATCGCAGCTAGAGGACTTGGCAATTCCATATGTTACCCTATATAACTGCGATAAGTACAACTTCAAAATGATATTTGATTCTACTAAAAGGTTATTCCAATGATATTTAAATACAATACCATTTTCCAATCAGAAACATAACCAGAGGCTTGAATAGAATTCTAACGCAGGGAGTGCATGTACGTAGGTTTTACATGAAATATTTCAATGCGGTAAATTGTACATATGAAAAGGAAAGGAAAGTTGAATGCAGTAGGAAGACAAGAGATTGATTTTATGTGTATCGAATTTTTGGGAAGGTTTCAAAGACGTTAAGAGATGACAAACGTCAATCTTCAATTTACTTATGTAACCAAAATAAAGTCGTGATTATGAAATAGTACATACTTCGGGTAAGTGGGCACCTTCACAAATTAGCCACGTGGATGACAGTTTCTTTGCGTACATGTATGTGGGTGTTGACAACAACACTATTTACACGTACAATAGAGCAATGAAGACGTAGGCTGAAAGTGCGCGTAGCAATACAATTGGATCCCGTCTGAAACCTATTATTTTATTTTTTCGCATTGTTACTTAAAGCGCTTCATTTCCGCCAGAATGAAAACATCTGAGTACAGTAGAAGATTTGGTGTCTTACCGAGCAGATAATGATTACTGTACTGTATGCTCTCCGGAGCCTTGACGAACGACAGGTACACGTTTGCATTTGATGATTTCTGTCTTTTGAGAAAATGGCCTATACATGTATATCTGTTTTACGGTAAAATAAAACGGTTTTACCATCTTTCAGTATCAAAAAAGAGATCCAATTATAAAATTTCATGTTCTTTGCACGGACCTGTAACCAGCAAATAAGCATGCAAGTTATGAACATAAGAAGGTATGCACATATGAAGATCCATCAGACAAACGCGATTTTGTGTACTTATACGTATAGCTGTCATTAGATGTCAACAGGTACAAAGTATGAACATTTATTTAAGGTAGCTCAATACA
>CAJDSM010038950.1:0-11558 GCA_903981925.1 Ostrea lurida
TGCCTGCTAACCACCCATACCAGGGCACCGTTTGCATCTAACGTCCCACCCCAGTACCCAGGGCGACACCGTGCTCTAATCACCGGTAGTACCCAGGCATCCGTGCTCTAACACCTGGGTATGATACGCAACTGAACACCGGTGGCGCGTAGCTTTGATACTCGAAACAGGCTGGTATGGTCGTGTACCCAGGACCAGCCGTGCTCTACCACGAGTTACCCACACTGACATCCAAGGCTCCAAATAGACTTAAAAACATTCTTCCTCCTTGTCGTCACCCTCGAGTACACACTAGACAAACAACTCAGATTCTTTTGACCTGGATACTTCTACCTTAAGTTAGGGATTAAACCACAAAGTAATTAGGGAGAGGAGAAACTTTGGGCTGGACCGGGAATTGAACCTGGGACCCTTGCATTACTATCAGGGCTCTAACACTGAGCTCCAGGCCAATATCCACGAGTCTGTATTAACACCTAATACAGTTGGAAAACATGTTCAATACTGAATAATGTTTCCCATTTTATTAGTTCACTTTGAATCACATTACACATTCATTTTATAGTGTAAGCCCAATAAATTCTATATGGACCGCTTTCATCTGAAAGAATATAAATGACCTGAAAATTGGAAAAAAAAAAACATCACTTACCCTTTGATCCATGAGCCTTGTGTGATTATGCTTTCAGGTATCTGGGAGTATAGATAAGATTGAATTAAGTTAATATAATATTCACTATATATTAGTCTTAATATAAGGTTGAGTAAATTGATGTTTTGATGTGTTTGCTTTATTTAATACAAACTTTTCAAGATGTTTGCTGGTCTCAATGCTTACATTAATGCATGCATTTCATTATCCTACCAAGATTGGCCATTTTTTACGCGTGGAATTTTACAAACAACATTTTCTTAGCTCTGGGAATTATAAAAATACAAACAACGAGTGATTACTTGAATACTAAAAGTAATTTAGTTGTTTGTAAGTATTTTATTCACCGATATAGTGAAAGCGATTGGAGCAGACATAGGCTTGCTGATAAGCTAATTTTAGCCCTCGCCCCTAGTAATTCTTGTACGAGTACTATTCCGTATTGCTAAATCAAGCAGGGTCTCACTAGGATTTGTAAAACTTTGAGTCCGTGACTTCACGATGTTTTGGAAAGGTTGCGTCCAAGCTTAAATGTGATGAGTCCAGAACATAACGGACCGAGTCCCGATTTCTTAGATACACTCGACATCAAAACAACAAGTTTGTTGAAAGCAAACATATTCTTATTGCAATTAATGAATTAAAAAAATACATAGCCACGATTCGATGCTGCCCGAATGTGTATATAACCTCTATGAATTTCATGTTAAACAGAAGAAACTAGGATTTGCGTATTGACACGATAGATTGACTTTGCCTTTGACTGAGCCGACCTAGAAACATTATTCAATACGGTACCTCATAAACATGTACCAAGCGTTACTAAAAGTTTCTGGTAATGAAAATCCATGCTTCACTTTTGTTTCATCGCTTACTTAAAAAAAATAAAACAAGAGCTTCTCGGTAATGAAATTGTTTCACTTTCGTTCTTGACCGAAGGTTATGGGTTCTGTATAAGAAGATTGATCACCGACATCATTAATTTCTCCGAATTTCCCGTCGACTATTGCGAGCGTCCTCGACGATCCGCGACGCACCGGTTTTATGTTGACGTTCCCAGATCAATTGCTCGTAATATTACGCAGAAGATTCTTGCTTAATAAACCCTGATCAAGGTCTTAAGTCAATGTACCTATGTGGCAATAAGTGAGTATACGCAAAGCATTTGATAAGACTAAATTATGTTGACGGTTGCTACTTGGTGCAAGTGAAGACCTTGTAAATTACACCTTGCAAATTAAAATTGCCTCTTCCATTTAATTGTGGGAAAAATAGATACAATTACGTTGAACATGTTGCATGTTGCATGTCGTATATCTTACGTGAACAGTTGCATTGTGAATCACATTAGCTGCCAATGTTTTGTTTTCTATTCTCAAAATCTTCAATTCTTTATTACTCGAGCATAAATAAGCGTTTATTACAGCAGCAAAACAGTAAGTAGAGGTATGGGAAAGCTTGCTGGAGATTTAGCGTTCAAACAAGTAATGATTTGATTTTTATTTACGGATATTCCCACATGATGTGACCGCAGGTGGGCGATCATTTTGCAGACTGCATTGGGTCGAAATTGGATCGTAGTCACAGCTATTTCAGCTGATAGAGAGCAAGTCATGAACTTCCTAATCATTGCTATCCCCATTAAAATAAGTAAATTCTTCTGCCCACCGAATTTGAAATTACTGAAAAATGCTTACCAAATGCATACTTCTTTAAAAGGGGAGGAACCCTTGTTTCTTTTATGGCAATATCTGAAAAAAAAAATTCTACTCATTTATCCCAATGCAACTTATTCAAAGTATACAGTGTGTACCAGTAATAATAAACTTCACATTAATGAAAGTCAATATATTCATAACGAGCAATGTGCATGTCTATGCTGAATGTCTGGGTAGTTAATTTCATTGGTTAGGATTGTTCCTTGCACATGCTGGACCCGAGTTCAACCCCCGGTGATGGGCTGTAATGGGACGTTGTCGACCCAAGACATTTCCTACCTCAGACGTTGTCCGAACCTAAGTCGTTTCGACACGATTTCGGTCGAAACGTCTTTCTAAAAGTATGAATGTTCGACCCCAAGACGGTCGACCCCCAATTTCAAATTCTTTGGGTTGTAACCGATGGTGTCATGGAATGCCTCATACGTATATTTGGTCGTTGTACACAAAGAATCTCATCATCATGGTCTTACACCAGCATGCTTCTTAATTTCATTGTCATTTTCAAAGACTTTGGTTCACTTTCATGTTGCAGCTATTAATTAACGCCTATTTTTTTTCTCATGTTTTATGCGAGTTCATTGCCTAAGCCTCTCTTTCTAGTTGAGGGACGATGTTCATATCATAGCAATAAAATTTTGGCAGAGAATTAAGCAGAAATTGTTTTTGATTTCAAAGGTTAGGGGAAATCCTTATGTAGATCAAACATTTATTAATCAATACAGTGCAAGACGTTCGACCCCTAGAGCAAGTCGAAACGTCTTGGGTCAAACGGTCTTAGGCGAACGTCTCTAGGTTGGAACGTCCATAGGGTCGAAAAGTCCACATCGTGATTGGCAGGTATAGTTCGAAATTAGGTCGCTCCTGCGCTCATTTGAATTTCTTTGGCTGACTTCAGGCACATAGATACACACAATAATTCCAGGTTTAAATCGAAGATGCATCGTATTAATTATGATTTATTGATCATAATTCATCCGTCCTGGAAGATAGATCCAGGAAATTAGAAGGTTGTGAAAAGGTAGCAATCAGCGACACCAGCTGTGCGCTGGAATTTCCCAACTGTTCAATATGGAGTGCCTCTGACTCTCCCCCGCACTATTGTCACATAAAAAGCTGGGGTAGAGTCAGGGAATCTCGGATTAGCACATGCCATGGTGTTAGATGAATGGGAATGTACACTTGCTGTGCCAGAATTAAAAGTCACAAAAAATTTTTTTACTATAGATTTCATCTGACAATCGGCTGTTTTCGCTCACAAGCTCTTGCGTTTTTTATTCCTTTGACAGGTATTCGGATGATGTTTAGCCATCAGAATAAGTAAGGTTTGCAGTTCTTCCAGTTGATTTTAATTTTCATCCGACCAGTGAGATTAAACTTTTGTTTGATGTTATTCAGTGAAAACTAAAAATTGGGAGTTCAATTCTTGTATAAGATAGCAATAGAGAAGAAGGAGTTTTAAAAACTTACTTTGTGTTTCACATTAGCATATTTCTGCCAAGTGGTTAATGAAAGTTTTTCCCCAAAATTATGGTAATGATCCCCATTTAATACTTCATTTACGTTCGGTAAATTTTTCATTCATATCAGAACAAATATGATCCTTGGGAAGACTTATTTGAAAAAAACGTGGTTTAATGAAAAATATAGTGAAAAATTGTTTGTGAACCCTTTAATTGGCACGTTAAACTTGTGTAGTATGGGTGAATTGCAATCTATAATTTTGTTCCTCTTGTAGTACCCCACCATTCCTGATTTGAATCCTAAAGTCGCTCACATTACTGTGCCAAATCCACTTTGGTAAGACCACATGTTTTAGGATTGTCGATGTCCAAAATGAGCGAACCAAACGGCAGCGCGTGACAGTCGCATTACGTAAGAGTGCCTGGGCGACACAGATTGTTTTTTTCTGTATTTGAACAAGCGGTGAGTTTTTAATCGCAGGTGATGAGAAATGTATTCGGTGCACAAACCGAAACTATTCGCTCAACAGAATACTGTACCTGCACTAACTCCACGCAAAGATATTTCTATGTTACAGAAAATTTTTGAAGATAATTTTAATATAAGGAACCACTTTCCTTCTAGGACACATTAAGTGTTGCAATGACTTGTAAGAGAAAAAGTTAAGTTTGTCGCCGACTAGTTTCCTTCTAGAATTAGAACTAAGATTATTTAAAGTCGGGTATGCAAAACAACAAATACAACACAAGCTCCAGAGAGCTTTTAGACCTAAGCTGTAACGGACATAATGCCTTATATATTAGTATCAGCGATATGTCTTGGAGCATGTTCGAGTTTGATTTTTTATCATTTATTATTTGTATAGTCAGAAGATTTTTTGTGTGAGTTCAGTCGTTACAAATCGTGTTGTTTGCGTGCTAGGCCTTCAGTCACACGGTGGGACAAATTTCTGTGGAACGAGTGTTTAAATCGCATCTTTCTTGTGCCGAAAGACCGAAAAGTTTCCACTAGAAGTTAGCGAGGTTCCGGGCGACAATCTCTTTATGTTAGCATATAGCTTATCAAGCTTGAATTAAGCGTAGATGCAAGCTATTCTGAAATAGCTTGAGTTTAAGTATTTTAGAGTGAATTTGTTGGGTTTTAGAAGTACAATGCCATTGCTAAAAAGTTCTGGCAATAATTTTTAAACATGTTTATGCTTTGAACTAAACCAGGAACACTGATTCATATTTAGAAGTTCAGTTTAAAATTAACTTTAATTATCCACAGCAGAATTGTAGCTAGTTGCCAAAATTTTTACTGAGCAGAAATTGAAAAAATCACTAGCTATCTTCATGAATTATTTGCAAAGAGTTAAAAAGAATTTCAATTGGCATACAAACCGTATTTCATTCATTTTTATTCAAGGCCGGTTACAATAGTGAAAAAGACAAGTTCTCCGACTCTGTTTCTTGCAAGATAACACTATCTTAGGACTGAGATTCATCGAATAGTCATCTGATTCCACTAAAATTGTAACTCAACTGCAAATTTGCGAGAAATTTCTGGATTGGAATTCATCAAACATCCATGGAATCGCCCCGTTTTGAACCTATATTAAGGCTAGGGCGGCTTGTGCTATCCGGGTAAAACTATGTGTTTATTGGTATTTGTCATTTAAGCTGTTCTAATTTATTAATAACAATGATATCGTAATCATGCACCAAACGCGTTGTCACCATAGAGTTGTTTCTTTTCTTACCACTGAAATGAAAGGTCGTTTGTTAGGAATTCCGCCTCACATTGAGACGTTGCGCGCGCTATAGGTAATAGCACCACCAAAACTTTGGAGGTTCTTAATCGTAATCGTGCTATGCCCGGTGACCACGAGACCTCCGCTTTTAGTCATTATCCTAAAGAGAACCTTGACTCGCAGTATCAACCAGAATGCCGAGCGATTGGAACGAGGGATTATGGTGTGACACAGCTGCCGGTGAGAATTGGGAAATCACGACCTCCTGGTTGCACAAAGGAGACATTACCACGACAATATTCCTACGTGGACCATTTAACAAGCGCCATTTTTGTTCTCTTAGTGAGCCTTCCCTGTGCCATCTCGATTCCGAGTTCTAAACATTACGATCACGTCCGATATGTTTGATGTAATTCATTGGACCGAGCGTTTTCTAGTGAAGTTTGTCAAGAGTCAATGGATTTTATATCAGGACCACGGACAGTTTTCAGACAACCAATTTGACCGTTTGAGGTCATTGCGCAATATTTCAACGCTTTTGCGATGATAGGAATTTTAGGAAAATAATGATTCCAAACGGAACTGACTGATCAAGACAGGAAATCCGGAATAGTCGGTAGATGAAGGTCCTAAATATGCGAGTATATGGCGCAATGCACATCGCAGAATTATTGTGATGGTCGCATTTAGCGAGTATTTCCACTAATTTTGAACCTGGAGGTTCATTGACAAAATTACGTCCTTTTGAAAATTTGATGCACAAAAGAATTCCTTTTGTTCCTACAACTGTCCACAATCCTGTGTGCGTATGAAAGCATGGTTAAAGTATGATGGACTTCCACAAGGGGATTCATTGATTGACAATCCATTGATTCACATTGATCATCGTGAACTTTTTTGTATCCTGTAATTTTAGATAACTGTTGAGTTGACCAACTTCAGTGATCATAGCTGTCGGGCAAATCTTAAAATCCCAATTTCTTTTCAAAGGAACCTAGTTAAAAAGGTTTTTCTTGTTTACACATTTTCTATGAAGCAACAAGTATGAAGATGTGATTTCACTCAGGTGAAATTCGACTGTTCTGCTTGTAGAAATTACATTTTGATGAAAGGTTAAAATAGCTAAATCAAGCTATTTCAAATAGCATTGGATCTAGCTTATATAGCTTGATAAGCATATAGCTATAAATAAAGAGATTGTGCCGGACCTGATTAGGGTGGGACTATACCTTTTTTGGTTCTACTTTCATTTTTTACTTGGTCGACAAAAAATATTGACTTGTTGACATTCGTATAGGCTATTTTTTGGAAAATGCTATGTCGGGTGCACAGGTGCTTGTTTCATAAACTTTGCAAAGTATGATATATAATAACACATAGCATACTTTGCAAAGTTTATGAAACAAGCGCCTGTGGTCGGGTGGCATAAATTGATGGGCATGTATAGATCCATAAGTTGTTAAGGTGAGTATCATGATGTATCGGTGCACCGATAAATTGTCTCGGGTGCATCTTTTTACCACAAAGAACCGCAAAGAACCACAAAGAACCACAAAGAACAATGTCTTTTTACCATGAAGAACCACAAAGAAGAACGTCTTTTTACCACAAAGAACCACAAAGAACCCCAAAGAACAACGAGTAAAAAGACAATGAATAAATAGATAAATAAACAATAATAAGGCGTAAAATCAATAATCTACGAATATTCTAATCAAGAAATTAAGGGGGTGGGAGATTAAAAAATAATGTAACGCGTGCTTATTGAAGACATTGTTCAGACACCTGACATGTCTCATAGTGGTGGAGAAATCTCATCATTATTTAGCACTCTCAGTTCATTGTTATAAACTTGTTTATTTAGAAATTATCATACTAGCTAGGACAATTCAGAACTATAATTATTTGCACAATAATCCCCCGCATCCCCAACACTCCAGCCCCTTTGAACCCCGAGCTGTGAACAATACACATAGAACAGATGAGACGTGTCACTTATGATCAGTCTAAAGTACTAAATGCATTCAAGTTTTACAAAAAGATTTATATATTTAGCAGTGTTCTCCCCATGCCCTTTTAGCGCTGTATTTTACAGCGCTATTGAGTTTTCAGCACTGTGCTATCACTAACAGTGCTCTGCTTATAAGCTACTAGCACTGGTCCCTATAAAGATCAATTAGATTGTGCATTATGATGGTTAAATATCTTGATAGAAAGTCATGTCAAGATTTTTTCACCCCATAGCACATTTTATGTTGCAATTAATCATGTAAACAGTTACAGCAACTATTAAAAAATGTTATCAATGAATGCTTTCAATATAAACATATGAAGTAGTAAATATAAAAGATCATTAAACAATTTAAACATTGAAACACATTAAACCGCAACGACGCCTTTCACAACAAGCTCTATATAAGTCGTGCCGCGCGCTCAAATACAGCGCTATCAAAATCCTGGGGAGAACACTGTTTAGGTTCTTTGGAGTTCTTTGTAGTAAAAAGACGTTGTTCTTTGGGGTTCTTTGTGGTAAATAGACGCTGTTCTTTGCGGTTCTTTGTGGTAAAAAGACGTGCCGAATTGTCCCACCTTAACGGCACTATTTTGCACTCACATTCTCTGTAACGTTCTACTCAGCCTATAGCTCCTTTGTTTTCGCTCTGCATTCGCAGTTTGTTTGTAAACATTATTTATTGTTGACTGTTAATCAATATTTGTTTTGCCTTGGACTAGAATGTCGCTTTGTCATTGGTAGAAACGTTCACATGACTGCTGTCTAAATTTCTTTACGGCGAGTAGCAAAATATAGACGGCAACATGGCGGACAATACATTTTTTTTTAGTATTGAAACTAACTTTTCATCTTCCTCTGCTGTCTATATTTGGTCTTCGACAAAACAAAACACTTAATTTAGGTTTGTTACTGACTGTCTACAGAAATATGTCGGGTTGTTCAATTCCATAGAAGGCGAGGTAAAGCCAATCCTTCTATGGAATTGAACAACCCGACATATTACTGTAAACAGTCAGTAATAACCTAATAAGTAATTATCTACATGTAGTATCCATTTTGTTTAGCATTATCCACTTTGTAACCTAATTACCCACAGTTAGTGTCCACCTCATTCAGTAGTTTCCACTGAACACCACTTTGTTCAGCATTTTCCACTTTGTTTAGTATTATTCACATTGTAGCTTGTCCACTTTGTTCAGTATAGTGCAAGGTTTTCATTGGCGATATTGAAGAGCAACAACACCTGGCAAAATGTTGCTGCTTTGAATGACTGAATCCCTAGCTCAATTACCTTGGTCAGATGTTATCCATGAATGAAGCAGCTGTGCTTAATTATGACAAGCATTTGTTTGTGGTAGTTCTAACTATAAAACATTCACATGACCCAGAGTAGCATTGAAATTTATTAATCCTTTCCTAGGAATACTAAGTGTCAACATGTATTTTTTTCCTTTGCAGAGCTACAGATATGTCATTCTATTACTCCAATACTTCAGACAACCAACAAAACTATGCAGAATTTGACCCTCAGAATATGACATACCCACCGCCATTGAATTATCCTCCCCCTCCTCCTCCTGGAGCCTTTAACTCTGCGCTGTTCCAGAATCCTCCACCTGGACAATTCTATGTTCCAAATTTAGGTGCTAGTAACTTTCCAGCACAACCATATGTGTCTCAAGGTGTTCAGGGAACTCAATATTTTAGCCCCGAAACAGAAACTAATACGAATTATTATGATAATCAGGCGATGCATGGCAGAAAACAACAACGTCCACCTTCTGGTAGGGGTCAAGGGTTTAGAAGAGGTAACATGCAAGGTCATAGGGGAGGTCATAATTATATGTATGAACGAGGTTACGATCAGGGTTATGAGAGATATCAAGGTCAAAGGTATGGGAGAGGTCAAGGTCATGAAAGAAATCAGAGAGTTCACGGATCAGGTCAAGGTACAGTTCAGTCTCATAATTTTAACCAGAAGAAGGAAAATGGGAGACGAAAAGGGATGGATGATAAAGATAGTGATGCAAACTCAGCGCCAAGGGAAAAAAGATCCGGTAAATATCGGAGTTCGGAAGAGAGCAGTGGCAGTTACAAATCGCAGGAGGAACGATTTGATAGTGGTCGGAATTCAGAAACGGATAAAGAAAACGAACAAATGGAAAGATCGAGTAACAATGAGGAGTTAGTAACAGACACAGATGTGCAGGAAAAGAAGAATAAAACTTATTCCTCTGATCAAGATTTTTTCGAAAAAAATTTCGCGGCATTTAGTAGTAAAACAGTTAAAAGTTCAAAGACTATGGAGCAGGATCGAAAGGGCCAACAGGGCAATAGAGGTTATTCAGCGAAGCCTGTACATCAGAAGGCTGGGCAGTATCAAAGCCAGTCTGGAGAATATAGAAAGAACCAAAGGGGAGGTAGAAATAGTGCTGATCCTAGGAAAGGTCGAAACAACAGTGAAATGAGTGACAACTGGCATAACGATGACGGGAGGGAAAGTAAACAGTACCAGAATAAGCGGGAAAATCGTCAAAAGTACAGTCCGCGAGATTACGGTAATAATTCTGAAAGTGGTGCTAAAACGTACGATCATTATCGTGATTATGGCGGTGAGAAATCAAGATCATCTGCGAAGACTAGAAAAGAATATATAACTAAAGAGAAGGATTATAAAAACATGGATAAAGAAAATGCCTTGACTGTGAAAACTAACGAAAAGTCTAGTAGGGCAGAAAGTTCGAATAAAATGCCCGTATCTGATTTTATGTTAATGGGTGAGCAAGGTGGTCAGGACACTACGAAAAACAGATACCAGGATGATAAGGGGGGCCGACGACAGGAGAACAAACCCCCGAGGAAACAGGATTATCACCGGGGACAGAGGAGACCGGCGGTTCTCAGAACAGCCTCTGGGAAAGTGGACGAAAGTCAACGAGGTGCAGTCTTTTTTTTAATACATTTTATTTCTATTTGATTTTCGTGTAGTATATAAGTTTACGTAAGGAATAAAAGTCATTTTTATTCGTTTTATATGGTTTATAAAATTGTGTATTTTAAACTGTCCTAAACTTTATATATATGGTATAAAACGAATAAAAGTTACTTTTATTTCTTATAATTTAATTTTATAATAAATTGTCTAGAAGCAAAATTAATTATTTTGAAATGTAAAGTTAATTCGCTTTACTTTATTTACCATTATGATTAAATTGATAAGTCATTGGCATAATCATATTTGATGAAATCATTAAAAATAATCCTAGTAGTTAAACTGAAGGGGAGTGCTTCAAACTGCATAAACATCAGCTAGAGCCTAAAATACATTACTGGTACAGTTTAGTTCAACAGAAATTTATTTGATACATTATTCAAGTACATTCTGAAACCCATCACTATAGAGACAGTAATTGTACTTTGTATTATAAATCCCCCCCCCCCCCTCCCTGTTTTCCAACAGCTCTCCTGATTGACAATGATTTTATTCTGTAATTTTCCCCCTGTTTTTTGACAGCTCTCCTGATTGAGCAGTTAACGATGGGAACGTACGAGTGCATGGTGTGCTGCGAGACCGTGCGAGGACAGAATGCCGTGTGGAGCTGTAATGGATGCTATCACGTGTTCCACCTCCGCTGTATCAAGACCTGGGCAAGGTCGCCCACTGCCAGAGTGGAAGGTAACAACGAAGACCCAAATTAACTAACAGGATGTGCCACGTTAAAAAGCTAGAAATAGATATTGCTATAAACCAGTTGCATGTACATGGCAGTGTTCTCCCCAGGATTTTTTGATAGCGCTGTATTTAGAGCGCGCGGCACGACCTTATTAGACTTAGAGCTTGTTGTGAAACACGTCGTTGCGGTTTAATGTTTTTCATGTTTAAATTTGTTTACATTGATCTTTGTATAATTTACTAACTTCAATATGTTTATATTGAAGCATTCATGCATTGATAACATTTTTTAATATTGCTGTAAC
>CAJDSM010038957.1:3422-13907 GCA_903981925.1 Ostrea lurida
GCTCCAATCCAATTGAACAGAACTTGCAGTCTCTACCCATAATTTAGGTAAGACAGCTAATTCATATGTAGAACTTATAATAAGCTTTTCTCCTGGCACAAAAGTGTGCTTGTTCTAAGTGAGAATGAAGATTATAAAAATTTCAGCGCACAATAATCAATAGATCAATCATGAGATAGTAGACGAAGCAACATATAGCAGTGCGCTTCTTACCCTATTGGAGAGCCCCATCGTACACCGAGAGACGCACGGAGCGCTCATGAAATCCTTGGGGAACCAGAATACCTCGTCAAAAGCCGGTACCACTCGGAGACAGTGATTCCACTAAACTGAAGCATGAAACAGAGCTCTCTCACTCTTATAAATATAATGACGTCAGCTTTTTCTGGTCCCCACCAATGTGGTTCTTATCAGCCCTAAGTCCAAAACTAGTTAAAAAACAAGCACATCTTCTATATTAACTCCACACAGTGGCTTACGATTCGATGGGCCAACTGATTGTGATGCCGCCACGCCCACAATAAATCTCTCCCCGTGAGGGTTTAATCATGAGATTGTGCAACCACAGCTACCCATGAATCATCCAGCATAATGAAACTAGAGCAAACTCACAAATATAGAAAGGACAGATATCTCTAAGAGACTTTAAATCGTTGCGTCTCATACTGTGATCGACACCGGTAGAGAAGAAAGAATTTTTTTTAACAAAGAAAATTCACATATTATGATATATAAATTCATAATTGGATAGTACGAAACTTTTGATCCCCTATTGGGTCCTGCCAATCAAAAGTACCGACTTAATCACCCCATCCCGCGCCCCGGAAGCTCATTGAATTATTAAGAAATACACACAGCTGGAATCACTTCATACTAAAACACGAATTCGCAGGGAAGCTTTCAATACCAGAAATAAAACGTTAAATAGTCCTGATATTCTTTTCTTTCGATCTGGGACATCGAGAAGAGTAAAGACTTCTTTCAGTGGACAGATATTGAGATAAGAATTTGCCCCATATAAAGTAAATTTATTAATTCCACCCCATGTAAAAACTGTATGAAGTGTACCGCTAAATTGGGGACTCAATTTCAGATTAAATCGTTGTTAACCGCTAAATCGGGAGCTCATGACCCATTTGAAATCAAACCTTGAAAAATCTTCTCACGTATAGGTCATCCAAGAGCTAATTTCCATTATTAATAATATCAAAAACAGTTTTTGGGATATGGCTAGGCCATAGGGGTTTTCTTAGTTGGAGAGAAAAAGACTTTTAAAAAAATGAATTAATCCTCGACTATAAATCATCTAACCAAAGGTATAGCCACACAGACTATAATAGGATTCGGCCCTAGCAGTTTGGGTGCCTGACCCGCGACGCATTGGTATCCATAATCAATTGTGCCTTTCCTTCATCTGTTAGGGAAGGGTCAACAGTGATAATTGAGCAACAAACTTGAATCTCCACATCAGGAAAAGGACTTATACACATATAGAGCCTTAAAACGCACTTGTTCTGGCCAAGTTGAGAGTTCTTGTAGAAGGAAAAATATTCTGATCAAACTGATTTCGCATACACAGGCATAACCCTGGTTTACCCTCTTTAGCACTTTCACCGCCTGCACTTCAGTTCTTAACTCTCCAACCCCATGTTTGAAGGGGCCTGGTTCTTTTATTTCATCTGCTTACCTCTTGAACACAAAAATAGATAATCTTCCAAATACCTATCTACCTTCAGACTCAGCAAATGATAATATTCCGAATCACAAGCTACTTTTGAGTTTATAAATATGGTGTACACCATGCGCCATCGCAGTTACCTCTGAAGAAAAATCCGATCGCGATCATAGATTGTGACAGAGGAGCTTAACGGACCCATATGCAATTGGAGTGAAACGAGGATCAGGAGAGAAACATATAGCTAGTACCGCGATCTATTATTAGAAGCGTTACTACTTGAACCAACACTGATTGATAATGTCGTACAGAGATTGAGAGTTAAAGGTAACGAAATATAAATCTAAGCTAATTACAGTAAAAACTCAACACTTTTCGGCAAAATACCGGTACTAATGCACTCAAGTATAATTCAAAATTGTTTCTACTAATTAAGGTTGCGATGGATCCATGCCGATGCAAAATTTTACACGAAATCATTAGTGAGATACTCATAACAGCACCCTATGTAATATAACATTAAAAAAGAGAAAAAATAGAAACTTGAGATTATGTGATTTTATACTCTTTTAGCTCGCACACAAAGTGTCCATACCCTCCTTTATGCAATCTGACGCGAGAAAGTATATCGCACTTCTTTTCTCTTTAATAATACATGATGATGCACAATTGAAATAGTAAAATACTGGGGTATATCTACAAATCTTAAGTCAGCGAAATAACCATGTAATATCCCAAGAGAAGAATTTTGCCCAATTCAAAGATGGTTCCTTAGTGTATCAACAAAGAATCAAATATTGACACGTTAGAGTGATTTAACTAAACTTTAAGCTCGATCATCCTCAGAATTAATAATACAGTATTTTCTAATTATTGTCTAGCGATTTCGTAGGAACAATAATCTACACTATGGTCGTTCATATTCTAGACATTTACACCTTCACTGGTTACCAATATGGTAAAAAGTTTCTGTTCTGATAACACTCAGAATATCAGAATTAATTAACTAGATAAAGTAATCAATATGGATTTCCAATATCCCAAAGTCATCAATCAGAAAATGTTCAAAATCATGCGACTTAAAATATATAATTAATTATTATTGGAATTTTTATATATTTACCCAATACTAGAAGGCTTTCTAAACCTACAATAAGTTTTCAATCAAACAAAGTTTATTGTGAAATTCTAGAAAACACATATATGTTAGAATTATGGAGTGGTATTATTACGTGCTTTACAGATAGCCCTTAACTTACGCCAATGAAATTCAAGGAAAACTAACCACTGCATTGTACAATTCACCATGACCTGGACTCATATTCCACGTACAAATAGAAGATACTGTACGCATAGTAATACTCTTTCGGCTTGGGGTATGTTCATCTCCACGATGGTACTCTAATCTTAAGATAGAAGCAAAGTACCTTTCTTGCCCGGACAAGCGACTGGTCGACAACCCGAACCTTCGGAGAAAAACAAACCATAACACTCTCAGGAGAGCTATCTCAATCGACAAATTACAATCTTAAAAGAGGCACAACAATGAGGAATTAACGTACAGACCTCCTTAAGTGAAACTAATAATAAAATTAGTGGAAGATGTGTATTACAGTCAATGATTTGTTCAAAATGATAAAAACACATAAATCTTCAAAATCAAAGTTTTTATCCCGAGTATCACATGTCAAATAATATGACACATTTCCACTAACCAGCAGTCAGCCTATTGCCATATAATATGATTGCGTCAGAAATGCTCCATCCACAAGATGTATAAGAAACACTAGTTTATCATAAACTCTCCGTATAAAATTACTTCCAACACATTTCATCGCAAATGAAACATGTTAGAGTTACCGACGTAACCTTCGCCATAACGGACTACACGTGGCGGCGCGAGATGATCCGCACAGCCAAAGGATGCTTCGTGAACCTACCATCTAGTATGAAAGTGGAAACGCGGTTATCGAGTAGAGAGAAGAGACCTGCACGCAGCAGGTAATCATCCTGAGGGTCGCTAAAGCGGCAGGCTGTCATGTCGCGAGTTCCACTGTGTTGCCCGGGGGCCTTAAACAAACCCTCCAAGCTTCCGAATTATATTAGAGGTCGATTTTCAGTGTTGTGAACATTGAATGCAAAAGACATTCCGACAACTATGAAGTCTTCTATAATGCTAGACTCCTGAGTTTAATCCAAAGTCAACTCAGAAAGAGCACTTGTGCAATCATGAAAGCGTAGTAGCATAGGTTAAATTCTTAAGCCAGCACTTAACTCCACTAGATCTTATAGGACACAAATCGGAATTTACAATAAGATTGAACGCAGCTTGATCCACTCTGCCCACTAACTGATCTAAAACACCCACGTGTGCGACGTGTTACCACAAATTCCGGGCAGTTAAATTGATTGATTAAATCAAAGTAACAATAACCAAGGCGAATTGCTAATGCAACAGTTCTCGTCCTAAAATCCATGCAATCGACTTTCCTAATAGTGAAAAACCTGAATGGCGAACTACTTTTTCTGCCAAGCGTATGTGGCTCGCAGAAACTAGAGAGTTTGGCGTCCGCCAGACCACAAGAGCACCAACACTTCAAGGACATGACTGACGATAATTGGTGCCACAGACGAACGAAAACAGTTGACAGGCGCTAAACAGCAGATCCACGAGAGCGCGCCAGTCGGCACTCATTTTTAGAAATAGTAATAAATCGCCTAAACAAAGGAATAGCTTCATTATGTGTTCGACCAAATCTTATTGAGGCCAAATTACCGATATAACTAAATCCCATTAAAACCAGCAAGACGCACTATTATTAAAAAAAGCGAGAAGAACCAAGATCCATTAAAGACTCGACAGTAATACTAGTTATTAATAATTAGACAGTATCAGCTTGCGGGGTTGAGGATCTACCTAGTCCGGCTCCTAAAGCCGTTGGGTCAAAAGGTTGAGCAGAGATAAACGAGGCGTTGCTGTACAGACAATGAAATTATTCCGATCCGATTCACCGTAGTCATATGATTCATCTATATGTATGCTTCTGTTCACCACATTAGAGAATCAGACTAAGTTAATCTGTCAGTGATATGATGACATAATTAAATTACACAGGTGAACTCTAATCACAATCTTCCGTATTTCCTTCCTTATAATACTTCGTAATTCAATTCATTATAATTGATTTTGATACTCTATTTCGCGAGTGTCTATAAACCAAAGAGACTACACCATATAAAAGTATTAGACACTTACGTTAAATGAGAAAGTCAGGTTGGACACTGTATTATCAACTTACTGCATCTCATCATCACACTAATAAATGAGAAAAAATATTATCAATCTCAACTTCATTATATTCTGTCGAAGCCACTATGCATTTCCCCACGATGTTGGAAGTATATATGCTCTTCGGAGTCTCACTGTATCCCAATATAAGACGTATACAATTACGATACCGTATAATAATCCGTGAGTTTTTGAGCAGTAAATGAGTCGTGGACAGCTACGACCAACCCATTGCCCCACATCTCCCATAGTCGAGACCTATGACTCTGAATGAAAGTAGATAACACACAAACCCCCATCACATCAGCTCATTGTCATTATCACTATTGTCACCGAATATTGATTTCACAAATTATAAAATTTATCCAGTCCAAGAAATAGAATGTACAATTTCCCAGTGAAGTATTCAGCTCCCCGTCCGACAATTGTGACTGATAATGGTATAATCCACGCAAAATACTTCTTTCCGTGTTTTATTAAAGCGTGAAATCTTCCCGGAACACGATGACATAACATTGTTACCTCTGCATATAGGTCTAAAGAAGAGATAGATTTATATTAGTAATTGATATAGTCGGAAAATTAATCTTTGTTCTCTATTCTGCGAGTCTATCACAATATACTAGTTGTTACATTTTCAGTGTGTTGATTTCTGAACTGTCACGTAGATAGAATAGGAAAACCTGATGAGGTGCTCCGAATTTCGCAATTCCGTTGTATCAAGCATAGCTTCTCATTAAGAAAATTGCATGGGATTTCGACAAACCATATCTACGATGTATAACCATTAAAGATTCATAGTTAGAAGTCAAAAATGTAAGCAATCGAGTTTATTATTCAAGGATTATGAGCGGTGTAAACACCAATGAAATTGATAAAGACAAACTGCATCAATCACATTTTCCCGGGTGAAGATGCCCAGGTTACACCGGATTTAACCGGTAACAACCTACATTTATCCTGTACTCACTAAAAATTCGGCTATCGAATACATCAAGAGAAATACCGACCCGAAAAAAAAGAATAAGATTCATATCATGCCATTGTATAGTAAACGATGATGAGATAATCTGAAAAACTAGTGACATAAATCTCATAGTGCGTTTATAATACGGGATAATTGTGAGAATTAAATATAGATGTTTGGCAGATAATAAACAACGGACTCCAAGACATGGATACAACAAACTAACGTATTCGAGTATATGTATTTAATTTATTTCATTTCGGCACCCTCGTCCACAACAGATTAATTATTAACTACTTACATAGAATAATGGAGGAGTATCGTTAATCACCTATTTTGCCTGGCAGGGAAAAGGAGAGGACTGTGCTAAGAACAGATGAGATCCAACGCGTACAGATGAAAGCATACCCGCCGCCGTCCGGAAAGACAGGATTCTGCGCATGAACCGCCTGTTTTGAAGCCCCAGATATCTATCGTTATCGGTATGGATAACTAGGCCACACACCGTAATTGTGCAGCTCAGAAAATCAAAGATATATGTGTATATATGATTATCGGCATCATTTAAAACGTATTTATGTACAATGGCAGACACACAATCCCAACCAGACCACTATATTATTGACTCCACTGGATTATATCCAGAGTAGCAGGTGCCGACCATTTCTAAGTAACCGCGCCACCATAAGCCTGAGAGAGATAGTCTTAGATTGAATTACTTCCTGCTAATCAATTGAGAAATTCGTTCTTTATGAGACGCAAGATCTACCCGTCTGAACCCTGATTATATGATTGCTGGCCTGGTTTGGCGCTTATATAGAATCGTAGGGTTAAGCAAAATGTTCCTAGGGACAATTTATTCAACGAGACTGGTCCGCCTGCGTCGCCTTAATACTCGTCTTTTCACTAATTTCATTTGAAAAGCACTTAGCTTTCTGCATGATCTAAAGCTCGTACACTCAATGGTGTCCAAAAATATGTAGAAACATTACTCACGTACTACTTAAGAGTTTGCCGCGCCATTAACCGGTACTAAGCGCTCCATAAAATTCGCGCGTATCTAGAAACAGGTCCCGACTTGTCTTTGTACCTAGAGTAAGCTACCTAGAACAGGTCCACGACGCTCCAGTTCGCTTAGAACAGTTGACGGCGTGACTTTAGCTGCTAAAGCATTCACACTAGTAACAGTCAAAGCAAATATACCGCGTCACCAAAGTTTCAAGGACCAATAGAAAAATACGTCTATAGCATAAATTAATATGTACATTTATAAACGAGAGAGTCGCACTAAATAATCCTTAAAATAAAATAAAAACTCAAACGACCCGAAACAACGAGAAAATAAGGGACCATGTCTCCAATTAAGGTAACCCGGTTTATTTATATAGGTACTGTCTGATTGATCGCGACTTTATATATTTATATAGAGCTTATCAGATCTTGCAATATTACGAGTAATGACAAATCCAGGCGTTGAGGCGGGGGACAGTAACATACGTTACAGAAACATACTGACATCTTAAGGGGTACACTACCGTTCTGATGAGTAATACTATATCATATCCGATAAATATACCATATTCGAAGTTATTGACTTTATTGAATAAGCAAAAACACATCAAGATAAATTATTCAATGGAAGAATACTATTTATATAAAACCGCATATTACATATTCACTGTAGGTTATAAAATCATTTATGGTTGAATGGTTATACCCAGTTCAAACCATTTAACGTCCAATTAGACAAACCCCAGGTAATACTTATGTGTACTAGACAAGATGCGGAGACACTGCAGTATAGTATAAGATTATATGCTTATTTTATGTTCAGAATTAAACTTTAGTCTGTCACATGATTGAAAATGAATTTAAATCAAATACTTTTCCTTTTTTATTTAATTGGAGGGATTAACAGCTAATTATAGGCAATAATCACAATAAAACATTGCGATATATAATTTAATCGTTTATACTATAATCGCTAATAACCTGACCTGGTATTTACCACTCTGTATACGTCACCGCCCGTGTATTTATTTATCCACCCATTATCTCCACGGCGTCAACAGTATTACTACTCATCCGCTGGTAGCCGTCCTTCTCCACTGTTTTTCCTTTAATCGCGGTACCAAATACCTACAATCTCTGTCTAAAGGCATCATTCATTTCACATTCACTAATCAAAATCTCTAATTATTATAATTTTTGGTAGTCAAAATTTCAGTCTACTGCGTTCAACGAATTTTACCAACAAGAATGAAAATGGGGAATACTGTTCGACAACTATGATTTTGATACCTTAGAGAGAATAGAAATGTCAATATATTGTTATTAGCACGGAAGTCCATTTTTGGTCCAAGAAATTCAATATTCTTGAATATCCATAGACATAGGGGTAATCTCACACGGTTTGTACAAGGCCTCCTCGAGCTCCACCCTACTATAATGACAAAATTTCTGTGTATGCCCTCCAAAAAACTTTCAGTTGCAGTATACAAACAAGGGAAGCTAGCACTATTAGCAAGGCAGCCAGTTGCCGAACAATGAGCGTTTATCGACGCATACACGTTGTCATGGACCGAATCCTGGCTCTGCGTCCAATAAATCAACGGAAAGCTAGCTCGGTGTGTACTGAGACAGAAACATGTGCAACAGGGACCAATTTTGTCCATGATAAAATAGTTCTAAGTTGCGTCAAGCAGGAAGTTGACAGGCGGCAGATTGGAAAGTGCGTTACACCGAATACAGGAAGGGTGCGGCTCTCATTACTAACGATCCGCTCTGTGCCAAATTCGGAGGGGGGAAACGCTGTGCCTTTAATGGATTTCTGGGAGAAAACCACGTACAGAACACCACCCCGAATTTGTGACGTAACGGAACACCCGGAACGACTAAAGTGATCCTTATATGTCGCCTCCGCAAATGGTGTATGTAAAGGATTCTGGTTGTTCTAAGTATATGCTGTGGAATTGTTATTGCCGTCAGAACGAGCGTTTCTGGATATATTTGTGCAGTAAGAAATGCTTTACTATACAATTATTGAGCGTGATTTAGAACTCCAGAAATTATTCCCAAATCCGACTTACTCCACAGCTAATGACAACCACCCAAATTAAAGGAATTATTAGCAAAAGCCAAATTTAATACACAGTTCCTACATGTGGTGCCCCTTCTTCAAAATAGGAACTTAAATTTCTTTTGAAGGCGGCAAATCGTTTACTGTTAATGATAACATGTGCAAGTCGAACAATTTACTATTATATTGCATTACTTGCAACATGTGTTGTAAGAAATATATTACACAATAGGAAACACAATTATCAGCCAGAATGCGTGCACGTGTCCACCGCCAACAAATTAAATTAATGATCCGAGTACCTGAAATAGCCCGTGTAGTGAACATTTTGACCCCTGTAATATGGGCAACTATAATGTTTTTCCATTTTTTATATAAACTGAAAACCGAATCAACCCCCATGAGACTTGCCAAAGAAAATTAATTTATCAAATAAAAAAAACTGTTTTCTCCTAGACTGAACAAACCTTTACTAATGCAAGTGAAATATTTTGTTTCAAATTGTTAAACTTTTAATTTGATATAAAATTTTATATTATTTTGTCCAAGTCATTTTTCTCGAACTTCAAGTTTACATTTGCATTACGACGTAAAGCGTCGAGCTTCGTGGATTATAAGGCGTAAACTGACCCAAACCAGGTTATACGCGTATAATATGCCCCCAAATTAAAGTAATTTTGTACAAACTGACAAAATGTACATAAATACTAACAAGAGACCCACAGGCCTTAACGGTCACCCCGAGGGTAGGGTTCTGACCTGAGGGGGGGCAAAACTTAGGTACATAGTGTTTATATGGTAAAAACATTTGAAAGCATTTTTATCAATGTTATTGATATTAATGTGAAAGTAAATGAATATTTGGAATTGAGGAAGGGAGCCTTTTATTCAAATTATACCCCCCCCCCTGCACACAAGTTGGGGGGGGGGGGGACTGGGGTTACTGTGGTCAGGAATTGTCTGTCCATTCGATCTGTAGGCAAAATGGTTTCCCAGACTTTTAGTGTTTAGCCTTTCCACCTAGAGTCACCATATCATTGCATATGGTCAACCATTGGACAAAGGTGTTCTAGTTGAATTTGGGGTCAAAAGGGCAAAGGTCAAGTGCACTGGACATCAAAGTAAGCAATATGGTTTCCGGGTTCCAAGAGGCATTATCCTTTCTAACTAGAGTCACTATATCCTACTATATACTACTCATGAACGAAGATGTTCTTTATTTGAATTTAAGTTAAAAGGTCAAAAGGTCAAGCTGTGCACTTGGACATTAAAAGTAGCAATATTGGTTTTCATTAAAAATTCTTGAACAATCGTGTGAGATTGACATGATAATCTTCTTGTGTATATGAATAGGAATCATTAATGCATGCATATATTGGAAAGATATTTACATGGAATAAAATACTCTGTATTGAGACTTAAGAAATGCAAATATGAGACTCCCTGTGGGGCTATGATACTTCAGGTTGGACCGT
>CAJDSM010038962.1:0-13104 GCA_903981925.1 Ostrea lurida
AGCAAAAAATCATGTTTCTGTTGTCATAATTATAATACTGCATTGTTTAAATTGAGAACAACATAATTATATTTTAGACATTTACCTAATTCAAGATTCCTCTGACTTTTACCCCTGCTTGTATGGACATGTGTCACAATATAAAAGCGGGGGGGTAAGAGTCAGAGGAATCTCAGATTAACATTTACCCATCTACCTGTCAAAGTCTCGTCTATTCAATGGAGGAGCCTCAATAGGTCAAATGTTTGGAAATCTGACTTCATCGTCTGAAATGACAATTCATTATAGGTTGTAGAATACACTTGTGTGGAAGATTTATCTTTAAGAGGGTGGTGTGATACAGTCTCTGAAACGTTCGACTTTACCACACGCACGGTGACCGCATACAGAGCGAACGGTGACCGCACGCTGAACGCAAAGCGGAGAATGGTCACCGCACGCAGAACGCATGGTGAACGCACGGAAAAATAGTAAAGTAGAACGTTTCAGGGACTGTAACAGTATAGACCGTGGACCCTCCACTTTAGTTGACGCCATTCTCAGAACAACTCGTTATCATGAATGATGCATTTTGGACAGCCTCTTTAATTGGCACCATTCTTAGAACAATTCGGTGCTACGACATGGCATGTTCTTTTATTATTAATTTCATATACTGTAAAACGAGAATATTTGGCACAAACATATTTTAGCGCACAGCTAACAATGAAAACCTACATGTATTAGTGCAAACTTATTGTAGCGCAACGATGCCACCTGGTCAATAATTCACTGTCAACGAAAACCATTTAGCGTACAACTTAATTTAGCGCAATCGTNGTACCACCTGGTCAATAATTCAATGTCAATAATGAAAACCATTTAGCGCACAACTTAATTTAGCGCAATCGTACATCTGCGTCAAAGGCACAAAAATAAATAGTGCACTATATATTTTTTTTAAATTTACAGTAATACAAGGAAATCCGTTATTTTTGAAAAATGAAAAAATTACATTAGAATCTGTGTATTAAAGCAATTTACAAGAAATAAAGTAAATCAAAAGTGATGATAATGAGGCCACAAACCACAGAATATTTGTCATAATTGTCATACCCCAAGGAAATGTTGACGGCAAAATGCTATAAAATAAGTTGATAATGTGTATGAAGCCAGATGTCTTTTTGTCGTCAAAATGCGAGGACTTTTTTTTTCAATGATAGAAATTTGATTTTAACATGCATTGTGTAATCCAATTATTTTTGTAAATGTCTCCCTAATTTCAGTACTCATTACATTGAAAAGAAATTAAATTTTAGCAGATGGTCGTGATGTAATTGAAATTACACTACGTTATTGAAATTACACTACGCCAAGTTGAACAATCGCAGAAAATCAAATATTTTATTTTCCGTTTTGCATCTTCTTTAATGACTTTCTTTTGAGAAGCTTTCTGAAGATATATGACACTGATTAGATTCAATTTCAATAGGAAATGCTTCATACACTAAAAACAAACACTTATTACACTCTGGTGAAAAATTTAATGTACTCTGCAAGTGCTGTGATGTGGGTATATGAAATCTTCAGGAAGACTTGATAGCTGCCATTGTCTGTTTAGTTTAGAAAGAACATCTTTGTTATAGAATAGGTCTGGAAAATAAAATTATCTAAAAATTAAAAAAAAAATCTTTGGGAAGACAGTAGTTGATCTTTCACGATGTATTTTACATAAGGAACAGGATTAGTAAGTCTATTTGTTAAACCTTTAGAATCTTGATTCTGTAGAGCTGCCATGGTTCAATATCTCTGTTATATATGTGTCAATATTGGTCTGAAAGTGTGGCATTGTCCCATTTCTATTGCTTCATTATGAGAGAAATGCAGTAAAGAAATGCAAAACAGTATGGCAGAGGAATATTGGAAAAAGTTCATTGTCCTATAATTATAATATTTTTTTACAATGATCATCCAATTTTCAAATTATTTTGATTTCACAGTGCTACAGCTATAGATAAATCGTAATTAATACTACCGGGTACATATTTGTTTTCTTGCAAAATATTGTAAAGTCAATTTTGACATAAATTCGTAGACACTATGCCTTTAAAATCCTTAAAATCTTCTTCAGTAGACACTATTGCCTTTAAAATCCTTAAAAATCTTCTTCAGAACAGCAAGGCAATGTACATATGTATTGAGGCACCTCCTGTGGTGTGGATTCAAGTTCATTTAACTCTTAACTCTATGGGGCTAGGTTAGGGTCACGATATGAGATAAAAAATTGTCATGAGAGAGGATTAAAATCTTTTAAAAATCTTTTGATGAAGAACAGCAGGGCCAAGGGTGACTCGGGTGAGTGATGTGACCCATGGGCCTACTTGTTTTGTATTCTGTGGTTGGTTGACTGTGGTTGAGTGATGTGGCCCATGGGCCTCTTGGTTTGAATGATTTGACTCATCAAAGGTTACTCCATCATACATCAAAATTTGAATGAAATCTCTGATTTACTGTCTGAAGAAAGGAATTAGGTTTGTCATCTTTAATTCGTGTATCACTAAATCTGAAGTAATTAACAAGAATTCATAGCTCTTTCCTAATAAAAATTTTGAAAAGTGTTTTTCTTGCTGAGTAGGAGTATGTCGTAAAATGTACATTGTTCCTCTACAAAACACATTGACTCCATTTATCACAGAATTCAGCTGCGTCTGTCTTCAAGATAATGGTCTACTCTTAGTTACGTGAACGATAGGTTTATGACAAAATATAAAGTTTTCAGGATATCTAAAATACTGCCAGATTGTTTTTAAAGCATAATGTGATATTTTTATTTTCTCTTTTTATTTTTGTAGGTTGTGCACAACGTAGGTTTATGTATTGCATTATGGGATATTACAAAACTTGAAGACAGTTACATATTTCCAGGAGACGGGGCCTCCCACACAGTTGGTGAGTGCAGAATCAGAAAAAGACCCATTCATCAACATATGCTTATCAAACTGTAGAAGTCAATTATGTCCCACACATACTTAATGCATCTACTCTATTTTGTGAGTGTTTCTATGAGTAATGCATTGTGCAATCTGATTCAATGAGGTCTGAGGGCATATGAAGATTGTATGTGTTACAGTACAAAGTTTGTAGTCCATACATGTAGGAACTGCTCCCCCCCCCCTTTTTTTAAAGCAATGCTAGTGATACCTTACCGGGTAATTTTCCTAAATATCAAAAAAAAAAAATCCCTTGAATTCTACAATAGTAGCCCTTGAATTCTACAGTAATAGGTTTGCTTTTGTCATCTTTGTTTTCCTGACATTTGAGAGAGAGAGAGAGAGAGAGAGAGAGAGAGAGAGAGAGAGAGAGAGAGAGAGAGTTCATACTGTACCCTGGGTTATTGTATTATTACCAAGAACCATACTTACCATTAGTTCATAGTTTGATATTGTAACATAATCACATCCTCAGCTTGTCCAGTCATTGACCATATAAAATAGTGCTAGCTAAAAGATTGTTTATGTGTGATGCTTAGTTACAATTTCAGGGAGAGGGCTAACATAGGTAATGCCTGCTGCCCGATTCCATTCATGTATGTTGTGAATAAAATATTGTTTAAATTGAATTAATTATAACAATTCATTTCATAGCTACAGTATATAGTACATGTATTGGTTGCAGCATTCAGGTCTTTTAATCCTTTCTTTCTTTCTTTACTAAAAATGTTGGTTCTGCATTGAAATGTCTATACTTGACCCTCAGTTGCATTCAATATTGAATGAATATGACACAAGTGAGTGTGACAGTGAGATGTGACCTTGAACTGAGGTCGTCTGGCCAAGATGACAGTGATATACATAAATGATGGCGAAATTAGAAATGTGTACATGTATTTGTTCAAGCCATAATTTTGGAAGGAACAACATAAGAAGTTAATTGATTGTTTGTTTTTTATCCCGTTGAGAATATTTCACTCATATTGGGACGTCATCATTGCCAGTGAAGTGCTGCAAATTTAAAACTATACTTTAATAGCACTAAAATAAAAATCTTGCGGCTTTTAGCAGCAAGGGTTCTGTTGCAACACTGGACCTTCGTTTTTAAGGTTACCGGGTATATCTGAAAGACTTATGATTGTCACTTCTAAATGCCGAGCTCTTGGCAAAGGAGCAATCACTACATATTTTAACGTCTTCGGTTTGACGCGGCCGGTCCAAGCACGGGGCTCGAATTCACCACCTCCTGATCATGAGGTGAGAGCTCTACCACTGAGCCACCACAACCAGTCAACATTAGAAGTAATTTGAATTTTTGATCTCTTACACCATCCATGTACAACATTAGTATTCAAGCTGTTGTTGTGTGCTATTCTGGTAACCATGCAAGTCAGCTGGGCCATGGGTCTTCTTGTTTAATGTGCTAATTAGTATTTACTATAGTTTACATTGTATTCCGTAGTAAACAATAGCTTGTTCGTTATATGTTCCCCAAACAAAGTTGGGAAACATATTGTTGTTTTTACCTGTTTCTTATCTATTAAGGTCTTCTCCTACAACGGAAGACCTTATAGTGATCTGTATTGTTTCTTTTTATAATTAGAGGGTCTCTCACGTCTACAAACGGAAAGACCGTTTATAGTTGGATGTATTGTTTTCTTTTATATTAGTTTAAGGTCTTACCGTCTACAACGGAAGATTACCTATATAGTGATCTGTATTGTATCTACCTTTCATTATTAATGGTTTTCCGTTTTCCAACGGAAGACCTTATATGTTTCTTACAGTTATTATTAAGTTAGATTATTAAGGTCTTGCCGTTCTCGAACGGAAAGCCACCTTATTGTAATTTTACTTAAGTTTTTTATAACTTTATGAGTCTTCAGCGTTTCCACCGGAGCGGAACATACCTATTGCATTTATTCATTTAAGTTTTTTAATCTAGATTAATTAAGGTCTTCCGTCTACAACGGAGGATCTTATAGTGTTTGTAATTGTTTCTCTAATTACTTATTACTTTTCGCCTTTTGAAAAATGAATTACTCGCAAAACGCTTTGATATGATGTCACGACCTTCTATCAGCTTGGTTTAATAGGACAGATGTAATAGTTTGTTCCTATTATATATAAGCTTTAGGTAAATTTATAATATGCCGTTTTTTTGGCAAAAATTCACTTCCGGCCGGAGTAGTTAGACGTGTCCTGGTTTTATAGTTTTGTCCACTGAGCGTTCTCCAAGACTCGCATTTGGACTAGGCGGGAAACGAAATGTATTCAGGTATAAGAGGCCTATATCTGATAGGATGTGTAAAGAACCAAAGTTTTGCGTCTCCGGCAAGACACTTCCTGTCGACAAAAAGTAGAGGTTTTACATTTTCGTGTTTCAAAATAATTAATTTAAATGTAATTTTAAAATTTTCCGATATTCTTTTTAAATATTTTTGTCTGTTTTTTCTTGAACAATACATGATGAGATCCGATCGAATTAAAACAGAATTATATATAATATTTTTTTGACAATCGGTGGTCACGTTAGCACCGGTTCTTCGTTACCTTTCACTTTGTAATTCAATTTTGATGTCGAGCTGGATAATGACAATTTGACTACTAGATCACAAACCGCTTTGCCCATGCCTTATAATATTGAGTGACCTACTGACTAGTAACACAGCTTACATGATAGATATTGTGTAGTAACTAGAGCTTATGACTAGTCAATCATCCGCTTACTTGTGACAGGAAGTTGAATCATTTAGAAGCCAATGATGTATGTCATAAAACATGCCGAGTCTTTTTGAAAAATTCACTTCCGTCTGCAGATGATACTGCATCTTCCGGTTTCAAAGATCACCAATTTAAACATCACGTTTTTCTAGACTGCCCTTCTGAAGTACTGAAGGACATTGTGATTAATAATTTACTGGTGACTAAGTGGATGAGCTAGGGGAACTAGCCTACATATATATGTTGTTCAGACACATACCAAGCTCCCGCTTAAATCGCACTGCACCCATACCGTAATTTAGCAGGTAACGGTGCCTCTTTATCATATCGTTTTTAAAGAATTTCAATCTCTTCAGTCTTCCATACTTTTTCCGTGCAATTGGTTTGTGAAAGACTAAGACAAGTGAACTAACTGTAATCCACCCCGCTATTACTAAATTGGCTTATAAAATTGCATGTAGCTATAGCATCCTGGATAAAGGTGCTCTTCGAACATTACTCATACGACATTCTGCAGACTAGTTCACCCAGCAGCGCTTTACATTGTTATAATTATAGTCAATCATGCTAGCTCACACCGCCTACCCCATGATTATAAACCCCTACTCTCGACTACTCCCGTTTACTGTCACATTTCTGTACTAATCAGTGCGACTGATAAATATCAGTGACTAACATCTGTTTTAGTACTACCCCTACCATGCGTAGAAACGCTTATAGTGACTAATCTTGCTCGAGGTCACCACGCCGCTACGATTTTTTATAATTTAGTGACTCTTGACTAGTCATCACCGCTTATACAGTATTAAAAATAAGTGAACTACTGACTATCACACCCGTAGCAATGCCTTTTAAGTACAAAATATCTAAGACTGATAGTAGGATATTCGTAGATGTAATGAAACTTTATGCTGACTAATGAATGTAATCACGCTTTCACATGTAACTTTATAAAAAAACTTTAGGAAACTAAACTGAGACTAGGATATAATGTCATCCCTACAAAGCTCAGATCTTTAATGTAACATAGAAGTGAGTACAATGACTAATGTCACAACATACTTATAATGTACTTATTATAAACATAAGTGATTGTGACTACTGTCTATGTCAAACACACCGCATTACCTTGACTTTGATTAATGTTAAAAGGATTATATAGTGCACTAACTGACTTGTCTAATTTTAATCAACCGCTACATGGCTTATAAGTAGGTAAGTGACAACTTACTGCACGCTAAGTCACAATTTCTTGAAGTAATGCTTTAAATTATTGATTATCGGACTGTGTACACCGATACATAACATTGCTTTAAATTATAGTGAGACTAATCGACTTTATTGGTCTATGTAACAGTGAAAACACCCTAAATATATAGCAAAATATAGTAGATATCTGAACTAAAGTTCACACCGCTACGGTTCACTGCGTATCACAAAATAGTGACAAAGACTAGTATGTCCACGCCACTAAAATCCATTGCTTATAAAAGTAATAGATAACTACTGTAGTCCGAACAATCTGTCGCTACTATGTCTTGACAAGCTATGTGTATGACTATGGTATCACCCATACATGAGCTTATAAAATGATTAATGGTAATAATATACTAGCTGAATAGTCGATCTTCGTACTGGCTTATAAATCATTGGACTACTGAAATGTAGTACACACCACTACATGCATTATCGACTAAGTGCACACATGGACTAGGTCACACGCGCTTTACATGCTTATAGATAGGGTGAAGCTGAAAACATAGTCCACCTACATGCCTTATAGGAGATAGTGACTATGAATAGTTCGCAGCCCACCGCTCAGGCTTAGTGAGATCATGTGTCTAACTCTGACTATGAATCACCCGCTGACATGCAGCTATATAAATTCATAGTGGATACCACTATATAGTCATCTACCATGTCTACCTATGTATACGCCATTGGTATTATAGAACATTGTAAATGTTGTGAACTTAATGAGTCCATGAAGTTAATCTCTCACCAACCAGCTATAACAATCCATTGTAACTTTACAGCACGTGTGAGTAAATCAATTAAGAAAGAATACAGCAGTGACTCATTTAGCACGTTTATAGTTCAAGGTCAACCGTGTATAAATCAATCTGCCTTATATAGAAGTGATTAAAGAGATACGAACTGTGTTAGATCAAAGTGACTCATTCACATGACCTATGATATCAATCCATCATCGCAAACTAACAAAGAAGCCATGTGCTCAGTTGAATTATAAGATAATAGTTGGACTATGACTAGTCACACCCACTAGCAGCTTATAAAAATATAGTGTACTGATGCTGCTGTCACACCGCTACCATGCTTGTTTAATTAGATATAGTGACTACTGACTAGTCACACAACCAATAAATCTAGTCACCAGTTACACCACTCACTACCAATAAATAAGGTAACTAAGTACACCACCCCATACCTATTAATATAGTGACAATTTGAACTGCCCCATGTTTATAAAATGTAATAAATAGCCACACTTCATACAAAAGATCATCAATAAAGAAAATAGTCACACCCCCCAATACCTATCAATGTAGTAGCTAGTCACACCATTCCATATCTATGATTGTAGTAATATGTCACATTACACCATACCAATAAATGTGGTGACCAACACATCAGCCCATTTCTATGATTGTAGTGAATAGTTACCGCATATAATGCCTATAAATACATAGAGGTATTAATCCCACCACCCACCCCTACTATCACATTGACAATCCATCACTGTAAATATTGCGACTTCAGATGTTGTAATTTGTCAAATCTTCTGCATTAAATTCTTATTTTTGGATGCCGTCGGTGGTATAACAGGACCTGGCAGTACCAACAAATTGAATACCGCGCGCATGATAATTTGTTGGCACGGACAGGTGCTGACATCCAAAAATAAGAATTCAATGCTTATATTTACATTCCTTACTTTTGTATTTTATAAATGTTAAAGTTTATTCGTCTTTATTCAAATTTTTGCGCCATTCAAAACTGGCGTACGTAATAGTAAGAGCCGAAAATCAGCCGTTGTACTACTATGAATAATATAGTGCATTGTGATATTATTTATGCTCTCCATTTTTATAAACATACAAGAAACCGGTTTTCTCTGTCCCATTATTTATCTTCAAACTTTACATCGAAATTATAGGCTGGGAAATTTCATCCATTATTTGTTTTACTTCATGTATTTCCTATTTACTACACATGCATATATATTACAAGTACAGATACATGCGTAGGCATACGCCGTGACTCGGTGAAGAGTGTGTTATAATATAAACATGATGGATACTGAAACTCTACTCCGTACACGGTCTATAAACATAGGAACTAGTTAGGTGCTATCGCTTGTTGAGCTACCCCAGACTGTAATTGTAATGACTAGTCACACCATCTTATAAATACGTAAATATTTATTAATTCATAAGCCACATCACGACTTACTTGTAGATGTTGGGATTAGTAACAACACTTCATAATAAACAATATACATATTGTAGTAACGAACCACGCCATTTTAAACCTATACATACAGTGACGGCTCTTAAAGATAGTAATTAGTCTCCATATCTCATACGTGTAAATGTAGCTCTAGAAACACCTCCTCATACGTATCATTGTGGCATGTAGTAATACCACTTCATATGTATAGTGCATGATTAGTACCACTACATCTTTTAAAAGTACTTAAATGCACCACCTGATATGTGTACCAATAAATGTAATAACGGATCATACCTCCTCATGTGTATGGATTTATTGATTTGTCATACCACCCTCGCATACATATGAATTTAAATGTAGTAGCTGCATGTAGTCACAAAAGTATGTATAAGTTGATTTGGCACATCACATAATAGATATAGATACAATGATCAATCACAGCTACTCAGACGTATGTGTTGCTTAGTCACACCATCTCATACACAGTGGCTCAGTGGTAGAGCTCTCACCTCGTGATCGGGAGGTCGTGGGTTCGAGCCCCGTGCGCGGAACGGCCGCGTCAAATCTAAGACGATTATATTGTTAGTGCTTGCTCTTTCGCCAAGAGTTGGGCATTTAGAAGTGAGAATCACAGGTCTTTCGGGTATATGACCTTAAAAACGAAGGTCCCGTGTCGCAGCAGATGTAGCCCTTCACCGGCAATGGTGACGTCTTAATATGAGTGAAATATTCTCAACAGTATGAAAAACAAACAAATAATCCATCAACTCTTATTGTTGCTTTTTGTACCCGCACTGATTACATACACAGACAATGTCACAGAGTAGATTGTAGTCAAAATGTGTTTAGCAAGGTTTTATGTTTTTTAAAAAAAACTCCTTACACAGCGTAAAACTACACTTTGCTAAAAATTGTATTCGAAATTTACACACAATAAATTCAACATACCCCTCTTTTTTTTTTCCCTCGGAGACGAAATTATGCTTCTGTACTGAACGTCATGTTTAACTGACTACAACTGACATCTCTCGGGTAAATAAGTTGACATTTTGAGTTTTTAAAACTTGAACAGAAGGACAACCTTCAACCCCCATTCGAAATATTGAATAATCCTTACTTTGCATCCACTTCAACAAGAAATAAAATATAACTGCCGCGGGCGGAATAGTTTTCTGGAAAATTATCCATGTAAGTTTGGTATACGGTATTCACGTGGTCTTCTACTCATAAAATCAGTGGTGGGTACCCGAGGATGGATATATAGAAACGACGACAAAAATTTACGCATTACTGCAATACGCAGGGTGCATTAATTATGAATGTAAAGCAGGCGTTTCTCTCACTTTATAGTACTTACAGTACTTTCATTGAATAAGCTAGCATGGATTCTTTTCGTTGATTACCTCCCTTATAATATTAAATTATATTTATTTTAAAGTTGTTTATCAATAATATACGTCAAATTAAAAAATATATAGAATACTACATTTGTAAATATCGTAAAAGTTATAAGAAAATTATAAAGATACAAAGGAATATACAATTTTTTAAGACATTTCTAAAGCATATGCTTTTTTTCCCGTGTAAAAATTAATATTTTGTATATATATTAATTATCTTGACCCGATGATCATTCTACCAAAATTGTAAATTTAATTGTTTGGATGAAATCAGAGGAAAGTATCTCTGATTGTGACGGGAAATAGTATGTGTGAGATGACCTGGGAATCTAAGTAAGAGGAGGCTGCTGTAAATATCCGAGAGAGAGAAGCCCTCGGTAGGTATACAAGCACAGGCACTTGACGTTTTAAATATATTTGAAAAAAAAATCTTCCCGTAAACTAATACAAAAAAGGCGAAGTTAACATTGTGTCAAACGTAATCATAAATCCAAAAAACTACACAAAATCGAGTGTAGGGCAACACGGACCTCCGACAAAAGCGAAGGTAGGACCAGGTGCCATGGAGGAGCAAGCACCCCCGCCGACCGGCACACCCCGCGTGACCCTTAGTCGAAACAAAGTAAACGGGATTACCCGTAGTCAAATCCAGTAGGAAATAATATGACAATTTTTTGCCTAATAGTAAACACTCTCTCTCTCTCTCTCTCTCTCTCTCTCTCTCTCTCTCTCTCTCTCTCTCTCTCTTACCGTGAGACTACTGTTTCGGGTACTGTTTCAAAGAATTCGAAACCAGTGATTTTTTTTCCTACAATGTTTAAACTTTTTATAAGGTTTCTCATGTGCGAATTTGGAAAAATTGTCATATATTTTCAATTTAATTGGGAAAAGGTAAGTGAGTCGATGTGTCGTTTTTTCCGATGCAGAGAGAGGAGGGAGAGAGAGAGAGAGAGAGATAACGAGAAGGAGAGAGAGAGAGAGAGAGAGAGTTTTTCGACTGAACATTCGAACCAATGCAAAGGCTATCATCATAGGCTGTTGCCTGTTGCCCAACCCCATGCATTCACTAGAGTTATTATAAACAAAGTACTTGAAATTAATCGCGATTTTTCAAAATGCATGAGGACTACATTAATCTATACAGGCAAGTGTGTAGAAGACCCGGGATTAAATTAAAAAAAAAAAAAATTGGTATCAAGATACTGTTAACCATTACCTCCCTTTTGATATACCTGTAATGATTGATATCTCATACCAAATTAATACCGTTTTATTACATGAAATATAAGTTAACAAGTAAATTAAAAATGTGAAAAAATTTACAGGTTTTAGTTATAAAAATTAAATTATTTCGTATAAAGTAGATTTCTAAATAAACACTTGACCTACCCTATATAAAAATTTACAAATAAACCTTATATTTCATCAAAGTGTAATATGTGTGTGTCACGGTAGCGCGTTCAAACCTAACGCTCTCGGAGCGTAAGACGTTTAAAATAGGTACTTTGGATCATGTCAGGGGTAGGTACTCCTGGCTAATCGTACAACAAACAAATATACATTATTTATTATGTGGATTTTGATGAAATTTGATTAATTAGTGACAATGATATCGGGAGAGACTCAAGAAGCATACTTCTTTATGAATAATCACGATTTTAAAAAATCACTTATCGATACATTGCATTGCAGAACTAAACTGGGAAGGAACTCGGAAGATATAAACCCGTATTTTACACTGTGTTGGATTTATCAAAGATAAAGTACACACTCACAATACACACAGAGACATGCATGCATGTGTTTAAAATCTGATGTGGCAGTGTGCTTTAAGGTGGCTTACTACATTCTGGAAAAAAATTCCTCAGGTAGGCCTAGTGCGTACATGTCAAAAACGTAGAAAATATGCAATTTTGGCTACAAAAACATGATTTTTGAAAATATGAACAAAAGTCTCTGACGGATTTGAACTCAGGATCTGCGGTTTACCAGCCTGACACTTTCTAAAACCATGTACTGAGATATGTTTATCATTTAATTTTATTTCGTGTGATCACCTAGCGCCGATTCTCATTGGTTAAAACACCTTTTAAGAATTGAGGTGATTTTTCGATCAAGTACCTGAACAACAAGTAAAGTCTAATGAACATTATTTTGTTGTTGTAATATAAATTAAATGATAAGAAATAAATCTTATATATTTTCGGGTGATATGCAGGACTGAGGTTAATTATCACCGAGATTTTAGACGATAAAACTTTTCATCAATGCGCTTCGAGTTTTACCGTCTAAAATTCGGTGATACCTGCATCACCCGAAAAAATATAAGATTCATTTCTTATTTCAAATAAACAATTTCTCAAAACATTTTTAAATTGCCATCTTGTGACGTTGTATACAAAAGGTGTAGTGGGCTACATTTACCTTAAAAAAAACAAGAGGCCCACTGGCCTTGACGGTCACCTGAGTATCATGGCCAACACAGGGAGTCTCATATTTGCATTTCTAAGTCTCAATACGGAGTCTTTTATTTACAT
>CAJDSM010038966.1:67-18302 GCA_903981925.1 Ostrea lurida
AAGGGAGATATTATACAGTATTCTTAAAGATTTAGATCCAACCCGAGTTGAGCTTTGAGTATGAAACGTGCTCAAAATAAGAAACACGAACTTAACTGTAACATGGAAAGTACCGATTATTCTCACTGTATGGATGGATGGTTCTATTTTGTAATGCCCAATACACAAGGTTCCAATTTGTGGAGAACCACGGAAGTGGAGGGCCAGACTGGACGGAGTTACACAACCATCCACCTTGCACTTTGGAGAATTTGGTGAGGGCCTGGGGATATTGGGCTTTTTAGCTCAACCTGAGCTGAAAAGCTCAAGTACCTTTTCTCGTGATTGTCCGCCGTCTGTCTGTCCTTTAGACTTTTCCAACTTTTTCCGAACTTCTTACACCCTGAACCACTTGCAAATTCAATTAACTTATTAAAAATCATCTTTTGGGTAATGGGGATTCAAGTTTTATTCCAAAAGAAAGGCGCAAAACCCCCCCTTCAACAAGGGGAGGTATCACAAAATGTGGCAAAATACGGTGGGTGTCATTTAAAATCTTCATTAAAGAGTCCACTGGGTCCAGGGAAAAGGCTGAAATGTTATATGAAAGCTGTCCCTGATAAAGTGAAGAGATTCAAGTTTGGTTCAATCATAACCCCCAAAGGGTAGGGTTGGAACCACAATAGGGGGATGCAAATTTTAGCAATGCAAATATATATGGAGCAATTCTTTGTTTAAAACTCTTGTGGTTCGCATGTGTTGCACATAGCGCAATGACACATCACATGTCATGTGGAAGCCCTTGAGCCGTGATTACCACCCCCCCTCGCCGCCCATTTTTTTTAAAAATTGGTCTTATAATTTGAGAGACTATTGATTCCCCACCCTCAAACATATATTTCCTTTGTTTCCTTGTGTTGGGAGTTTCATTTATCACATGTGTAGTGAGGTCCCCCTGGGGGTCTGACCGAATTCCCCACTCTTTTTAAAACATATGGTTTTATTGATGTTGTTAAACTATTAAGGATCCAACTCGAATCCATATATTTTTTCTTGATTCCTTGGTGTTGTGACAGAGAAGTGGGAGAGCCCCTGGTTATGACTGGTCCCACCCTTTTAAAAATGATTAATATTTTTGAAAACTGTTTGAAATCCCCGCTCTCAGGCCCTTATTTTCTTGATCGCTTGCTGGTTGATCTAAATGTCATTGACACGTTAGAGGGGGCCGCTAGGGTCAAAAACTGACCCCCGTTCTATCGTAAGAAGGTCTAATATTCTTGGGAAAACTATTCAATCTCTCATCCCTCAAACAATAATATAATTATTGTTCGCTCTGTTGAGAACAAGTTTATTGACACATGTGGGTTTGCACTTGGGGGATCATGACTGACCCCACAATTTCAAATTGGTCTAAGTATTTTTGAAAACACATTGAGTTTTCCACCACCCCAACCATATATTTTCTTATTCATTTAATCCAGGTCAATTTTTAGGGAGAATGTAGCATGTAATAAATAAGTATGCAGAGGGGTATGTCTGCCCCAGCCTGTCATATAGAGGTTATCTGTCTTATTGTCGTTATTGTATGATGTTCATATTATGTGGCCGAATAGCTAAAATTTTGCACGCCGCTTCGCCGGCAATGGTGACGTCTCCATATGACTGGAGATAATATTCCTCGAGTGGTAACAACAGTAAAACAAGTAACAATCATCAATCAATAGTTTTAAGGGTAAGTTGGGAAGATTAACAGAGTTAACTTGTAGTCTATATATCTGATGTCTGGCTCTTGCTTATGAAAGCAAGTGCGTCCAGGTGGAGCGAATGTGGTCAGTGGGCCCCCTCTCGTTATTTGGGGGGGGGGGGGGGTCAGTTATTTTCGCAAGCTCTCACACTGCTGTAAAGTGAAGGTTTCCGTCAAAAAAGGATCGGCGATCGTACTTTAAGATCCAGGACCAAAAAAAAAATCACATGCTGAATGATGCAGGTGCATGCATGTTCACCTGTGAGTTGTGGTCTCAAATCTCATAAAATAAAAATAACAAACTTTTTATGAGACCTTTCTAATGAACTTCATCGGTATTGGTATATGCTATGTATAGCGATAAATTTTGTCTACGGGGACTTTTTTTTTTTTTTGGAATGAATCAAAGATATGGCCGGTGTAGCTTGAAATGTAGCTTTTTATACCATCAATTCATTTAAAATGGATTAACACTGTAAACAAGATTATACGAATGCTACTCTCCTGATGGATTCATCAGTATTTAAACGATATCGTGTACAGAATATGGTTGTGGTTTACGGGTAATTTACGAATTATCTGTCCAATCACTAATGTATACAATCGGAAACTAGATATTCCAATAGGTGCTCTACACGTGCATAATTACGGACAATTACCCATGTAAGAGTCTAAGTGGAATTAATAACCCAGCTCACTCCATTTCAAAGAGGAACAATTCCGAGATTTTTGGTTTGTTCCTTTGATAAACGACAGTCAGGCCTGGAGTCTGTTTTCATTGCAAGCTGGCCCCTTTAAGGGCCATGAGAGTATATACATTGTATTAGAGTCTAAAATAGATATAGATGTTAAATGCTATCAAATGGACAATTATTACACTCTAAAGAGGTAATTCATTTATTCTTAAATGTCTCTAGAATTGTGTACGTGAAAATGACTAACGCAATCTGTATGCACATTTCAACAAAATATTTGTTTTGTAAAAAAAACAATACGTTTGTAAACTAAAAATTGGTCTTTTGATTTTAATATTGGAATAAACATGCTACATTAGCTTCTTCTGATCCCTGCATTTGAATCCGCCAAAGTTTTGTTTTGTTTTTGGGTTTTTTTTTTGGTGGGGGGGGGGGTCTTCCATGCATGTAAATTTTGGTTCGCAGAATTCGGAAATATTTACCATGGAAATTTGGGCACTGGGGTCGTCCTGCAAAACTCTCTATTCTGTTTTTGTTTAAATTGTCGGAGCTTAAAAAAACATCAAAACCGGACAGATGACCAACTTAAAATATTAGCCATACTAACGTTGTAGAACATAATGTTCTATTCGGAAAGTTTTCAAGACAAAGGTATCCAACGAAAAAAGAGACGGCAGTGTGGGAGGCAGTTGCGAAAACAGTAAGTTCGTCATTCATTATTCAATTATAATCAAAATACAAAACAAAAAAATATTTCAATAATTTAAAAAAAATCTGAATTTCATCTCGACCTCCTTCCTTCTATTTATCAATATTGTCAATAAGTTTATCTTACCAATCCCCATTTGGCTTTTTATTCTCTTTTTCATTGTGCATTTACAGAAATAGTGCACGACTTTGATATATGAATATGAAATTATAAATTCAAATATTGGAGACTACTAGCAAGTGTTTCATAATTTCCTCATCAGATCAATGCCTCGTCTCTGTCTTGCGTGGGGGAGGTGGATGAAAATAAAAAAGAAGTGGAAGGACGCAAGATCCCAAGTAAAGAGAGCCCCAAAGGAAAAACGGGAGGGGGCCCAACCTTGACTAAGCGGCTTGATAAAAGATCAACTTTAAATTGTTTTAAAATTAGTATGCGATTATTCCTTTCTGTCATGTACTTTTAAGATGGAATATGAAATTATTTCATAAACACGTTTGTGTTTTATTTCATATGATTTGAAAATTTTTAGATTTTATCCGTTATCCCCCAAGAGCTTATAAGTGGTGTTGAGGGTGGGGTCGACAACGTCTACAAAGAACAGCCCCAATCTGGTAAGTTCATGTAATATATCTGTTGTATCGTTTTATACTGTGTTTTAGCTCACCTGAACCGAAAGTTCAAGTAAGCTTTTTCTGATCACGCAGTTGTTGTCCGTCGTCCTGTCCTGTCTGTCTGTTAAACTTTTCACATTTTCGGCTTCTCCAAAAACCACTGCGGCTCCAAATTCAAACCCAAACGTATAAAATCATCCTTGGATGGAAGGCGATTCCAAAATTTGTTCAAATGAAGGGGAAAGGCCCCTCGTCAAAGGGGAGATAATCACGAAAATGCAAAAAAGGATAATTAGGGTGGAGTCATTTGAAAAAAGTTTCTTTTTCTAAAGAATCCACTGGGGAAGAGAAGCTGAATTTTTATGTGAAAGCTTTCCTGAATATAGTGGAAATTCAAATTTTGTATCAAATCAATGAACCCCGGGGATGATAGGGCCACGATAGGGGACCAAAATTTAACAATAGGTTTATAGGGAAATATCGTAAAAAAAATCTTCTAAAGAACAATAAGGTGCACAGTTCGCCAAATCAATATGAAGTATATTTGTATAGTGTATAATAAATTTCTTCAAATGGTGGCCCCCGGGTGAGAATGGGGTACAATAGGGACAAAATCGGGAAAAACGGTTTAACATTGGTTTATATAGGAATATATTGAAAAATCTTTTCAAGAACAGTCTGTGTTCAGTTTGTCAAATTTTAAAACATGGAAGCATTCAAGTTTGTTCAAAATGGTAACCCCCCCCCCCCCAAGATGGAGGAGGGAACAATAGGACATATAGTTGAGATCATAATTGTTTCTTACCCAGCGAATGGATCTAATATCTTGTAACTCTTGAGATCCAATCCTCAAACCATACATTTTCTAGGACCTTGCGTTGAGACAAGTTCATTGACACACGAGGAGGACCTCTAGGGTCAAAATTAAGGATGGTCTAATATCTTGAAAAATTTTGAAATCCCCACCTTTAAACCATATATTTTGTTGTTCCTTGTATTGAGACAAGTTTATTGACACATGTGTGAAGGGCTCTTGATGTTGTGAGTGACCCCGCCCTTTTAAAAATTGTTTGATATTTTTGAAAACTATTAGATCCCCACCCGTCAACCATATATTATCTTGTTCATTGTATCAAGACAATTTTAAGAGAACATTATAAAAGAGCCCCAGGAGCTATGCCCGACCCTAACTTATCATATATGGTTCTCTGACTTATTTTCCTATTGATAAAATTAATGTTCACTTTAATATGGGTATTGGAAGATGGCAAAGGTTAACTTTAGTCCATACCTTTGAATAGTGGTACATATTGTAAATCCCAAACCTCTGCTCTTCTCTGTGAAGCAAAGTGTTCGGGTGAGCGATGTGGCCCATGAGCCTCTTTTTTCAGAGTATTATAAACATAAATTGAGATTTAACACAGGTGGTGAATTGATTATACAATATTGTTAAGTACATTGCCATGTGATATTTTGTAATAAATATGGTATGTTAGATATTTTTTTTCTTATTTCATATTTAGAAAGCTTACCTTCAACGTCTAACGTGCACGTAGAAACGTCAAAGAGGCCAACGTTGTCTTTTATAGGTGTGTATCACTTTACATTATTATAAACACGTACAAATACGCACCCTCACACACATATAAAGATTTTTAACAATCGGACAATGCACACGCGCTCGCACATACACTGACACACCCTCACGCACATACACAGCAATAAACAGCGGTAATTTAATTTTAAAAGATAGTAATTTTGCAAATGAATTTTTAAAAAAAACCAAAGTTGTAGAACATTTATATAAGCACTGAGATATGATAATCTAGAATACCCACATTTTTACTATGTAGTACAAGAAGTTGCACGTGACATTGATGAGAAGGAAGACTTGACAGCCGCTTCGAAAGAAACGACTGCATGTACATGTATGTCTTCGAAAAAAGGGAAGACCAGAAACAGCCAAAAAGGTAATCAAATAATGATATACGCTAAAAGTATACATGTGCAATAACACCCCCCCCCCCAAAAAAAACCCAAAAACTTTTCAACATCATTGCTTTTTTGCAGGTAAAATCAGTGTACAATATCTTTATTTTATATTATAGAGTTGCATGACGAAGAGGTCGATCATATGAATGAGTTGATAAACATAAAGAAAAGAAGAAATGAAATTGAGGAAAGAAAAGCAGTAGCGTTGGAAAGGATTGCCATGGCTTTAGGGAAAAAATTCGGTTTATAGTATACTGTAGTAACAATTCATTTATTAGAGAAATTGACAAGTAATCAATCATGAATGTCTTTCAAAATAAAGATTGTATATACATGTAATTCGAAAAATTGACAAAAATCATTTAAAAATAGTGACTGCAAATACTTTTAAGATTAAAATTTAACAATATGTTTTCATGTAATGTTGGGTTGTTGTTTTTTTTTGTTTTTGTTTTTTTTTTTCCTTTCGAGCTCACTTCTCTTAGTTGATTTACTTTTGTCAAATTAAATTCGCAACATGGAGACGCAAATTTGAACATTCCCGTAGAAGTTGAAATTCCTTGTCGCAATGAAACCTTTTCTGATATCGCTAAGTTGTGTAATCTGAAGCAAATCTGGATGATTTGTTGACATTTTCTTGGTGAAAATGGCAGGGTACCTCCAGGTTTGTGTCAACACCTGTAAAGTCATCTTCGCGAGCCAAGTGTCCGATTCGCTTACTCTTATGTTTGGCAGGGAAGCCATTGAACAAACTGAGCGATAAAGGTATATTCACGATTATTTGATCTTTGTTGATTGCAGACAATTCTTTGCCTTGTTGGTTTGACATACGGGTTTTCTGGATGTAACGATTTAACTCCATTGCTGTTATTGAATACATTTGTTAGCATTGCGCTTTGATAGGCCCGACACTTTTGTGTATTCCAAAACTGAATTGCGGGCTTAATTGTGTGTGGAAGGGAAACAGGATTTAGTCAAGCTTTGAATTTGTAAGACAGAGGCCATGAATAAGATGGTCGGTGTGGTATGGTTAGTGCAGCTTTATAAATGTATTTGGTTCGGCTCCTTTCATTCATATTCATTAGGGAATAAATGTCTACGCAGTTTGAATTATGGGGTATAAAACAGTGGAAGCATAGGGCGATCTGTAAAATCGGCAAACATTGAACAAGCATTACCCGGCAAAATTATGCAGACTTTATAGTGCAGACATGCCCCACAAAACGTATTGTGCAGACCACAGGCCGACAAAACGCCATGTGCAGATATGTACCCGTGCAAACGGCCAATGTGCAGACATTTACCAGACAAACGCGCAAGTGTCGCAGACATTACCAAGACAACGCCATTGTCAGAATTACCAGACCAAACGGCATATGTGTAGGCATTACCAGACAAAACGCATTGTTAGGCATTACAGACAAACGCATTGGGTAGGCATTACCCAGACAAACGGCATGTGTAGAGACATTACCAGACACAATTATTGTGTAGGCATTACCACGCATTGTGCCAACAATACCATGCAAGATATTTGTACAGACAATTATTTAGACTAAGACACTTACTTGTGTAGGCATTACAGACAACTTATTGTTGCAACATTGCCCGGTAATATTACGGCAAAACTTGTGTAGATATTACCCCGGGCAAAACTTAATTAATTGTGCAAGGAATGCCCGACAAACTTTTGAATTGTGCAAATATTACCAGGGCAAAACTTATTGAGCAGGACATTAGCAGTAAAACTCATTGACCAGACCATTACCCTAATTGGTTTCCGTTGTTTCCAATAACCCTATATACAAAACTAACCTGAAATATTTTTATGCCCCCGTATAGGCATAAGTGTGCTCCCATTCCGTTCCGTATCGGGCTGTTCACAAAAATGTTGTCTTCGCAACTCCTGCTTAAACCTTTGAAGGATTTCAATGAAACTATGATGTAATGAAAAATCATAACCATGTAAGATGTGAATAAAGGTGGGCAATATATGCCCTCAAGGGTCACAGGACAAATTTACTGAGATTCATGTCGTACCGGAACTACACTTGGTTAGGTTTTTTTTTTTTTTTTTATATAGATATGGACGAAAATTAAACTTCTTTCGTTTTACATATAGATAACATAACTAACTGATGTCTTTATGCGAGTGAAAGGTTAGGACTTTTATCAAGAAACAACGTGGATTTACTACTGAATAAACATATTTACGTCAAATTTCTATTCTAAAATGTTTGTTCCGTTCGCGGTTTGCGCAGTTGTTAGAAGGGTTCGCTTCGCCAACCGAGAGGTCGTGAATTTGAGTTTCCATCCCGCCGATCGTAGCATAAAAATAGGTAAGTGATTGCTCTTTCGCCAAAAAACAGATCGGCCTTCGCTTTTAAAGGGGCGTGGACACGTTTTTGAGCTAAAAATTAATGTTTTAAGTGCTAAACCAAGTTATTCTTAATGGGCAGCAATTTTGAACGTCCATTTTGAGTCTCGCAATATAAACAAAGGCCCGTTGTCCACCCGCCGCTGTCTGTGTTGAGTGCTAGTATACGTTCGTTTAGCAAGATTTATTTTCAAATTACAAAGTTCATTCTGAACCAGTTAAAATCATATTCCAGTGTTTTACTCACATCACATTTGTTTTAAAGCATGTATTTCCTGAGAATCAACCTTACGTAAACCAAAACAAAGCACGAAGCCTTGTTTACATATCAAGAACTCTCTTGTAAGCTCAAACAACTGACATTAAAAATTTGTGCTGACCATTAGAAATAACTTGGTAAGCATTAAACATTAAAAATGCAATATAAATTTAAGCTCAAAACGTGTCTATGTCCCTTTAAGGGTGAAAAACTGCGAGGGTGACGAAGCGATAGTGGAAAGTTGCGCTCATGCGAGGGCAAAGGAGCAAAAACACTCATGCAAATCGTTTTCTTTGATACGCATGCGTGAAACCAGAACAAAAAAATGAATATGGTGATGCTGCAAGAGATGTGGTATATATACTATCCGGATCTGCAAATCTGTTATTAATTTCACGTGTTTTAAAATTATCAGACAGATCGATCGATCGATATTGATCGATCGATAGATAGATAGATGAAGATACATAAAAATTATGCGAACTTGACATAGTCAAAAAAAAAATTGTAAACAAATTATGTACTTTAAAGCAAGATTGTTTACGAATAGTAATAATTTTATTTCATAATTAGTAAACTCCAGATCATAAAACAAACCGTAGGGCCAAGCTTTTACACTTCCGCTTCTTCGTCCAACTCGTTTAGGTGCGCAAGAAGCCAAGAACCCGTGGGTTAATCTACGTTTTCTCGTCATGATTTGAAAGTTACCGACCCCAACCCCAAAAAGGAATTTTATTTAGTTTGAATCAAAATCTGAAAACCAATCTTCGTTACATGTCTTGATTGTAATCAGTTTACTATTCTATACCATAAAAAGATAACATGACTAATTTTGTAATTTACATCCCTTCATCCATTATGAGTATACCTACAATTACCAGTGCTTTGTCTGCAATAAATTGTTTTTATTTCTCAGTTAAAATGGTATGACCTTTCAACTATATATATACGATCCTAAAATATAGTTTTATCACAAATTATAATATGATGGTAAATGTTTAGTTTGTTACTGGGGTAATTTGCATAATTGATGAAGCACTCGCCACAATATAAACAAACTATGCGTTTATTCCTTAAATAATTAGAAGCATCAATTAGCAAGGTTATTGCCTAAAACAGCGTGTAAATAAACCAACACTGATACATGTATATGCATGATAAAGTTTATACATCCTTCAGCCTTTTGTTGTGTAATCAACTATTTTATATAAAAACGATGGGCGCAATTATTATCAACATGGCATAGATTCATAGAACGTTCATAAATTTCAAGCGAAAGTAGCAATTTTTTTTAACTCTGATATTCTGTCGTTTGCTTTTCGACAGATTTGCTCCACTAATTGACGATTAATATCTCTTTAGATCGCATGCATTTATCCCGGTGTTTTGTTTTTTTCCCCTTTAGCAAAATAAGGTTAAAATTGAAATCCTAAGAATAAATTCATAACTCGTGGTAGATGTAGTCCTTAGTGAATTTAAATACCCTTTTTTTTTTTCAAAGAAAATGTTACCTGCAAAACCAAGATAATTTCCTTTATTTTTTTTTTCTTTGTGAAAAATAATGATACCTTCGTATATCAAAACTTTTGGTGCGAAAAAAAATCTTGTTTCAAGGAATGCATACATGTGAAATGTGAAAGCCCAATTATCATTCACTCGAAAGTTATGGTGAAGGTTGAATTTTTGGTGGAAAACAGACTGACAGACCAAAAACTCTATGCCCTTTAATTCCCGATTACGGAGGCATGAAAATGATGTGATCAGGGGGAAAATTTTCAAGATTAAAAATTGCTGGGCTAGATTTCACAATCGAGTGCAAGCTAAACAGAAGAAACACACCTTATGTTAATTAGTAATTGTCGAAATTTGCGATATATTTTTTTTCCCATCTGGTTCAATTAAAATATTTCCTATGTATAGCTACCCCCAAGCTCAAGCTCTCTCTCTCTCTCTCTCTCTCTCTCTCTCTCTCTCTCTCTCTCTCTCTCTCTCTCTCTCTCTCTCTCTCTCTCTCTCTCTCCATATTTTTCAAGCGCCAGGTACTCGTGTGAATACTGAGGATCAACACATTAAAGTTTAAATGTCGATACAAAAATTGTGAAGACATCTGTATTTACATAGTATTTTAAGTGGAATTTAAAAGGTTTTTGAATGCATGCCTAATTTACAGTAATAATGAAATTTCCATATCACGAAAGAAAACTATGAATTTTGACAAAACACGTTTCCACGTGACAATGACACTATTGAAGTTCCTCTCTATATTCATACAAACCGTGGGTCACTAAGGATTTCTGGTTGGGGTTTTTTTTGGGGGGGGGGGGGGGTATTTTATTATTTTATTAATTTTTTTGTTGGCTTGTTTTGGTTGGTTTTGTTTAGGGGAGGTTGTTTTTGTTTTTTTTTTTTTGGTTTTTTTTTTTTTTTTTTTTTTTTTGGTTGTTTTTTTTTTTTTGTTTTTTTTTTGGTTGGTTGGTAGGTTGGTTTTATCCATTATAAACATATAAACATGACTAAGAATGAATTCTGTCTACTGTGTGTTTGGCAAGTTGAATGTTTAACAACTGATTGGTTAGACAGCAACTCCGCGACTGCAAAACTTAATCCTGAAGAAATGTCAAAAATAAAATTAAACCTATACTTAAGACAATAGATGTGGCTCGGAATATACATGTTTTCTGAATCTTACTCAGGAAAGTGGAAAGTTTTGTTGATTTGAGGGCGGTGGGTTTAAACAGAGGTTCGCTTTTACGGCGAGGAAGTTCCCCCGAGTTGTCAACTATTTACGGTCATCAGAGTTGACAAAAGCTAATTCCCCCAAATCCAGAGATCGTGGTCTAAATAACCGTATAATCAATAGCTACAGAGGTGCTGCAGGGCGCAGAGGGGTGCGAAGCAGATGCGAATGGCCCGATCAATATCTGGTCTCCCGCACAATAAGGCTACCATGTTCCTCTCTCGATGTTTTTTCATGGTTCGAGGTTGCTAATGGGGTACGGTGATCCTTCCTGTCACGCAAGCAATATTAAAGGAACTATAGCAGAATCCGCCTGTTGAATATTTGGAAAACTGCCGTTATTCCCACACATTTCTCGGCGATCGATATCATAGGGGAATTGTCGGAGACTCTCCTCTCTCTGAATTTGGAGCGGAATTGGAACTACTTTTTATGTCTCTCTTCTCTCTAATGGACCCAGCTTAGAGGCCTCGCTCTCTCGCAGCCAGTCTCTTCTACATCATTCGATTTTCACCTTGAAATGCCCCATAAAATTCGTATTGGTGCCAGGTGTACGGATCGATAGGAACACATCAGTCCTCTGTTTTAAGTATCGGGTAATACCGTCGCCGCAGCTATCACGCGCTTTTGTTGAGAGTGCCCCGTATTTGACTCTTATTAGCAAACCAGCATCGGGATTGGCCATTTGGAAGCGAAAAGAGGAACGAAGCTGGTTACATTATGTCAAAAAGGGGGAACAAGAGCGAAAAGCCGAAAGTGGAGGTAAATCTCACCTATGTTTTAGTTATCGGTAAAATAATGTGCCTGAATCTTAAGTTTATATTTCGTATTACCTTTTATTGATTTTCCCTGTTTGTGTCACTGTATTTTACTAAGGCTATTGTTCACAAGGACCACTAAAATGGCTGACAGGCACAAGGCGCGAGCCAGCGCGTGCCAAAATTAGAATCTATTGACAAATCTCAGGGAATCTGCAAAGGACTGAGGATGTTCGTAGATCGTGATAATACTATAGCACTGGTGACAAATTTTTGTCTGTATTCGTTTACTCTTTGGGAATGACCACCTTTCTCCAATTAATTAAACGAACGATACAGGTAAGATAACGGTGATATGTCAATCATCTTTAAAACAATGGCGCTCGCATGGGTACAGGTATTAAGAGGGAAAACGATGATATTTAGTGTTATCAGAAAACCTCACGGTGACAAATGAACCAATGTGAGCATTTGTTAATAATTAATAACAATCAAAATATATTTATTCTCTCCATCCCAAATTTTATCGGAAAAACAGACGACACTGTGAACAAATATATTAGGATTTTGTTCACCGAGAGAGCAGAGAGGGGCACTGGAGCTTGTCTCCTTATTGATTTTTAGAGGATTTGGTCCCGTGTAAATTGACAGTGGAGAGGGGACCCCTCTGTGTCGCAGTTTGCAGCTGTTGCCCTCATCTCCGCATAGTAACAAGAGGTGCGCTTCGGGGCGAACTATAAATTTTTGACAGATTTTGATGTGTGTGGGTATTTTCATTGTCTTCCTGTTGTTATGCACAAATCCAAAAGAGATGAACAAAGTATATACGTTTTAGTGTCTTGTTTTATTTGGGGGAGAATGGGGGGGGGTGCTTTTTTGGGGGGGGTGTTGGTTTGGTTATTTGGGGGGGGGTTGTTTTGGGTTGTTGGGTTTTTTTAAATATTAATGAAGTGAAAGACATACTCAGGAGGTTATGTTCTCGGGATTTGAACGGTTAAAGATTTAGACAGGAAATCAGTGTCGCACGAATATTGATTCCTAGAAGTATGTACTGGTTAAACCGATGCTGGCGTTACAACTTTGGATCGAAATCATGAGGAAGTTTTCCTTTCAATTTTAAAAAAAAAAAAAAAAAAAGACGTTTAAAGTATTGACTCGCATGTGCATTTTGTAGGCGGATCTACAATATTTACGTCGATCGTTTGATGCATGTGCTTTTGAGTCGAGTTCTGTATGTTGATGAAGGACTTACATTATGAGAAATGAAAGAAACTGCAGATTTTTTCTGTCATATCACATCAAATATTTATTTGCTTTCCTTTGTAATGGAGTTTCGATTCAAAATTTTCTCACACAAACCGGAAATGGCTTTAACGAGATAGTAATGCTCATTTTTTGTAATTTATTTCCCCCAATCATTTTTATTCCTTTTCTCAATAATATTATATATATAAAGATACAATGATGTCCATCACTTTGCAATATTTGCATGTTCCTCACAGTTGACAATAGGATCTATCTACTTTTTGTCCGGAAGCAGAAATTCAGGGGACGTAATTCTAAGGTTAATAATCGTTTTTAAACTTGGAAATAATGCAGATATACATGTAAATGCATGAAATTGTTATTATTCAAAGGAAATTACTTTTATGAGTCTTTGGATTAATTTTAATTCTTTAAATTTTTTTTAACAGATTGACCTCTACCATCTCTGTAAAGGACAAAAAAAAAAAAATAATAATAAAACTAATATTTTTTCCTAAAAAAGAAAAATGAAAATAATATTCGAAAGATATTTTGCCGAATTCGTTGAATTAGATTAAGAATGATAAGCGGAGAAGAGTTTTTTTCACATTGCAAAATTAAATTCAAAGTCGTTACTTTCAGGAAAGCATGTCAGTGTAGATAGCACAGCCGGAAGTGAGACGGAAGTCGGCCTGTCTGACGACACAGCCCCACCATCATCGATCCACCCCTAAAGAAGGTATCATATTTGAATATATTTTAAAAGTAGGCTTTCTTGTGGCTTGTCATATCGCAGATTGTGACTTTACTGGGACCAGGGTAGAGGTACATGGGACAAAATTATATCAAGAATTCCAGTTCTGAGAAGAGTTACTTGAAAAGATTAACATGAGGTGCCTTATCTATTAGTATGCGTTACGTTTTGTATGCCTATGCATATAGAGTAAAGAATATTTATATGTAATATAAACTATCTTGTGCCTCCTATGCATATTTAATGCAATAGCATCTTTATCATTGTTTGCTATGTCCATTTTACGTCATCCAGTTCTAAGAGATGAAACAAAGTAACGGGGGAAATGAAGCGCGGTTCGGATCAACGTTGGATGTTGTTTTTTTCTGGTTTTGCTTGTTTGAGGGCTAGATTTAGTCTCAGTAGACTTATCGGTGGAAGGGGGGGGGACAAATCAGATTGGTTAAACTCCCAAAATAAGGATGTTTAATCAAATGACCATATTTTGTTGACAGTTATGTTGATATTTTTTTAAATGATTTGTATTCCACCAATGCAGACAATCTATGACCATTGATAAAAATCCCAGTGCTCTTTGGTATGAAAGTGTATCTAGATAAACGGATTTAGTTTAGGGTTACTAGTACACCTATTGATTTTTGGGAAATCTTAAGTTATTTTTATGTGGTGCTTGTTTCATTAATGGATTCGACTTTTTGTTACACACGATTTTTAAACAGAAAGCAATTATATATCAATCATTGAACCAAAGACTGAAGTGAGCTTTTCGTCTGTTTGTCTTTGTTGTAGCATCGTCATTCCTCTTCCCTAGAACCAACGGGCCAATTTGAAGGGAATTCGAATGCCTCCTCCAAGGAGGATGTAATCACGAAAAGGCAAAAGTAATCATTGGATACCCAAGGCAGATCTCATATGCATTTGTAACGTTACGCTAACTCTGATTGGCTGAAATGTCATCGCGATTCTGATAAGGCACCAGTCATGTAACTCACTCGGAACTTCTTGCATGGCTCGTACTTCGCACACTTTGTATGGAGCGTAGCAGAGTTAGCCGAGGATTGTCGATTGCATATTTTAAACTACATGTACATACGACTTTGCTCACGGGTGATGAGGTGCCGTGGTTATCCGACGATGAAATAGGGTGTCGTCATGTAAAATTACCATTAGGCCAGAAAAGTTAAAACTTGCATGAAAGCTTCCTAGCGTATAGTTCACATCAAGACTACCTTAGAGGGGGGGGGTCAAAGTGTAGCATGAGGGTGTTCTAAAAAGTCTTTAAAATTCTCGCATCACCAGATTACATATGCAGAATCCCGCCAGGGGTAAGATGGGGTTACAATAGGGAACCTAAGTTTTACATGGAAATTAATATTTGGGGAAGATTTTTAGAAATCTCTATCTCAGTAACATTAATGTGCAAGCATCCTCGGGTAGTACAGATTGATTTTCATTTAAATCATGTCCCCTGGGCGGTAACTAAGGGGAGACCAAGTTAGGGTATATCTCGGGGTATATAGGGAAAATTTTCTTTTAAAAAAATGCAAGGCCATGATTAGTTATATCAATATACAAGTATCCCCAGGTAGTTTGAATTCAATTTTGTCCACAGCAGAAACTCCGGGATTCATTTTAAGAGTAGCACTAAATTACACTCCTAAGCTGTGATTTTTCGGGAAATCATCTACTCAGGGGTTATGATGGATCGAATTTTATATAATGCATGTATACAAGAAATAAAATCTATTAAAGTATTCTTCTCTCATACTGGTATAGAGACATCCCTGTGTTCTGTGAATTCAAGTTTGGTTAAAAATGTCGCGACCTTTGGTGATTACGGTTTATTGTACGTAGGAAAATTCATTCCAGAATCTGGAAGATTTCAACAGTTTTTGTTTATCACGTAAACCGCAAATTTATGTATTAATTTTTACTGTATATTCAAGTTCATGAAGATTTGGTAAATGGGGTAGTGTGCAAGTAGGCGGAAATTTTACCTAATGAAATATGTAATCAACTTTCTTCCTGAGAAACGTTACAAGACCGTTGGCAAGACCACGAACGAGCATCGACACTGAGCCACGCCCACTCATCCCCTCCACCCCTCTGCGCATGCCGTATCCTTGTGAAATCTGTGTGCAAAGTTATATGTGTAATTTCATAGGTCACGATTTGACACCTATTTAGTTTCATAGTGAAACAAGCATTCGTTCAATCCACACCACTATATCGATGCTTATTAATTAAGTTACAGTGAACAATGTAATCCTTTTAAGCAAAGTTACTAAGCTAAATGATATTTTTTTCCAAAATAAAATCGCAGTAACGTTAGCTTGTTTAGAAATATGAAGTCGTNAAAGCAAAGCTACTAAGCTAAATTATATTTTTTCCCAAAATAAAATCGCAGCAACGTTAGCTTGTTTAGAAATATGAAGTCGTAATCGATTTTGAAGTACATGACGTGTATTTAAAGCTCAGAGATTATATTCTTTATAAATTTCACGCACATATTACGGTAAAATACCTATCGCTGATCTGACTATGCTGCTTCGGACTTTGCACAAACATTTGAAGAGTCACTGTCCGCCTTTGTTGGTGTTTGAACTGGTCATTCATTATTTAGCCGGTCTAAGCCCTGAGAAACGATCAGGTATCATAGCCTCCGCTCGTCAGTGTAAAAGCTAAAAAGTGTCGTAAAATCGATATCCTTGTGACCATAGAATTGGGAATGAGGTTTTCGTACCGAAGGGAGTGTTCTCCATTCTAGTGTACAAGTGTGTCACGTGACCAGACGACACCCTTTATCTGAGATCAGACACGAGTCGATTCCTGGAAAACGCCAATATGTTTCAGACAGAGACAAACATCTCTAGCCGTATCACTTTGGGGGGAAGTTCGCGCTTTTAGTCATATTATCCATTTATGCCTCAAAATTTTTATTGTTTTTTTTTTTCATCCTCCAGTATGCTAGTGAGGCCGATGGCTATTTTTTTTTAATTTTTGTAATATTACCTCTACAAAGCAGGGTATTAGAATTGAATTTAGACTCTTATGCATGTACACATTTTTGTAAGTGTTGGAAGTATTTTTAAAATATGTATATGCTCTACATGTCTAATCAAACATCCTTTTGAAATACCAACTGGAAGTTTTTCCCCGGGTTTTGAATTTTTTCTGCAATGCTAGTTTCCTTCATCACCCAATAAACCAACAAAGAAAGCATTTTATTGTTGAAATGAAGCACACTTGTGCAATAACATTTCAAAAGCGCACCTTGGCGAAAATTTGTAGAGAAATGGTAGGAACCATTCGACGCGTTTCTCCCAATTGATCACTGCCGAAGAGCGTGTCTTTTTCGTGTTATCACACTCCGGAGGGTGTTGAATTGTCTGGGAGAAACAGTTTCCTCAACTTTTTCTTGTTTGTTTCAGCTTCGTCTCTTTATATATTTTTTTTTATTTGAAAAATACAATAACGAACTTGACAAAGAGAAAAACCGGTGATTACACTTGCAAGTAACTCACATAACATTTTTGTCATTATTTTTGCACAAATTTCCAACCAATCATTAACATGGCTATACGAAATATTATCTGGGTTTTACTAATTACAAATACGAAACTATGGGCGAAGAAAATACAAAAGATTTCCTCTTTATGAACAATATGCATGCGCAAAACTAGATAACAATACGCGACAATCAAAGATTACAACTCAAGACTGGCAAAACATCCCAGCCAAGTTCTGTCGTCAAATTTATCTACATTGATATAGAACTGTGAACGGGGAATTAGTCTCCATTCTTGTCCATCCCAAGTGAGCAAAATCAATGGCAGTGCATCCAAGATAAATATATTTACGACAGTTCTTCGATAATTGTCTCCCTTGAAATATTTTAAATAATGAGAGTTTGTGTTAAATGCATGGTAAGTTATGACCAAGAAGGTCAGGGTAAGAACAGGGGTTAAAAGTCGTTATTACAAGATAAATCGTAACAATGGGATTTTAAAAAAATTCTTACGATTTGATAAGGCGTGATATTGAGATAAAATGTCGGCATTACGAGATGATAATGAGATGTAAAGGTCGTTATTGCGAGATAATAATGAGATTAAAGCGTTATTACGAGATTAAGTAATGAGATGGAAAGTCTCTTTATGACAACATATAATAATGAGATTAAAGTTCGTTATTACATATAATAATAAGATGTAATGGTCTTATTACGATATAATAATGAGAGTTTAATGTCTATTACAAATAATAATGAATGTAAAGCGTCGTTATTACGAGATAATAATGAGATGTAATGGTCATTATAACACACACACACAGCATTTCCTGATAACTAATTTTTCATCAATGTCAGCATAGC
>CAJDSM010038975.1:0-13574 GCA_903981925.1 Ostrea lurida
TAAAAGACACTACAGAGTCATTCATATCTGCATCGTACTGGCAAATTCTTTAACATAAGGAACATAAACGACAAACTCAACTTTATGACAATCGGAACGATATCAGTTTCTCCATCGTCAACTTCCCATATTTATGTTGCAGCATTCCACCACCGCCTGCATATGGAGTGTATGTCTCTCAACTGATTCGATACGAAGGAGTTTGCTCTGCGTATGATGGTTTTGAATTGAGGCTGGTTACCTACAAACAAGTTGATGGTGCAGGGGTTTTATCAGTTACGTTTAATGTCTGCATTTCGCAAATTCTGTGGTCGTTATAACGCGTGGGATATCTATGTTTCCGTTTAGAGAAGAAATGGATAAATATCGGTTGTTCCTCTCTTTCATTCCTTAATCTTTTGAAAAAAAAAATACTCCCCTCCAGTTGTTACTATCTGTCATATCACCCTTCTTAAAAAACATTTATCCTTAGAATATCCTTAGAAACATTCTTCAGCAAACAAATGAATGGAGGTCACCACTTTACATACATTTTATAGACTTTGAAACGGCATTTGACTCAGTCCACCGCGAGAGTCTATGGAAGATCATGAAGAGCTACGGAATACCATGCTAGACCATAAGAACCATAAAATAAATATATGCAGGATTTAAATGTACCATCATTGATAAAGGAGAAACATCAGAGTGGTTTGAGATAAAATCGGGTGTGAAGCAAGGATGTGTAATGTCAGGTTTTCTTTTCCTTCTAGTCATAGCTGGATCATGCGAAGAACAACTGCTGACAAGTCTAGAGGGTTAAGATAGTTTAACCCTTTTTAGAAGATCTTGACTTTGCTGATGACATAGCACTTCTTTCCTCGAAATTCAGTGACATCGATGAGAATACGTGGATATTAACAAAAGCTACAAGAATTGAAATGAAGCTCAGCCCTACAAAATGTAAAACCCTGAGATCACAGCATACAAAGAACAAATAGCTGATAAATATAAACAATTTGAGAAAGTAGACGATGTAGACAAGTTCACTTACCTGAGAGCAGTCATGGACTAAGAAGGAGAAGGAAGTAGCGACATAAAAAATAGAGTACAGAGGGCTAGAGAGACATTCCACCGCCTAAGAAACATCTGGTATGCAAAAGGAATAGGACGAAGAACAAAGAAATCACTAGTATAAATTATTGGTAAAACTCGAGCTACTGTATGGATATGAATAGGCGAGGTTAATATGGTGTAGGGCAACACGTACCTCCGACAAAAGCGAAGGCAGGATCAGGTGTCATGGAGGAGTAAGCATCCTCTGCTGACCGGTCACACCCGCCGTGAGTCCGTAATAGAAACAAAGTAAACGGGATTACCCGTCGTAAAATCTAGTACGTAAATAACAAAGGGTATGAAGCAGACCAGTCAACATATGACTTAGTGATAATTTGTAATCGCAAACAGGGTCATTATAGCGACCGTAGAATTTGCGAAATGATGACTTTAAACGAGATTCGTTATAACTCTGCAACATCAAATTTTTAGTTAGTAGTTGGCCTCGCTTTATAAAGTCCTCATACGCATGATGTGAAACGTGGAAACTCACAAACCAAGAAGAAAAGAAATTAAATACTGTAGAACATCAGTGCCTAAGAAAAATTCTTAAAATAAGATGGCAAAGTAGAACATCAAACAATATAATAAACGAAATTGCCAACACCAGAAACATCAGTTGTGAAATAAGAAGAATATGGACATGGATCGGACAAATTTTAAGACGTGAAAGGGATAACAACAGTAATGTAGCACTCCAATGGGCTCCAGAAGGGAAAAGAGCTAGAGGCAGGCCAAAAAGTACATGGATAAGAACAACGGAGAAAGAGAGAAACCAACAATTCTGGGAATTTTGAAACCATTTACATCAGTCCAATTTTGGATTTTATTTAGACATAGCTGTAGTTTTTGCTCAACGGAATTCATTTTTTTTATTTATAACATAAAACAAAGTCATCAACATATAGACTTCCATGGAAATCTTTTTTAGTACTTCAGCCAGACTGTTTATTTTTATACCAAATAGTGCAACTGATAAAATACTTTCCATTTCTTGTTCGAAATTGTCTGAAAGTGGTGATCCTAAGCGTACTTTGATATGTCTATTGCTTACGCATCTCGAATATAGGTTTCAAGTACTGGTCGATTGTGCTTCTATTTATTCTGAAGCCAAATTGTATATCTGTTTTAAAAAACGTTATTAGTTTCAAGAATCCATACTAAGCATTCATTAATCATCCGTTCCATGGTTTTAAATACTGTACGCAGCTTGTTAAGGCTATCGGTCGATAATTGTTTGGATCTGAGTGATCCTTTCCATGTTTTGGAATAGGAATGATTGTAGCTTGCGACCAGGAAGGTGGAAAATTACCACTCTCCCAGATCATGTTAAAGATTTGCATAAGACATTCTTTGGTTGACTTAAGCTTAGGAGGGTGTTTTATAATTTGATAATGGATCTGGCCCGGACCTACAGATGTATTATGAGACTTTTCTAAAGCTTTTAGTAGCTCATCATAAGTAAATGCCTCGTTATAGCATTCGTTGTTTTGAGATGTAAAATCCACTGTTTTCCGTTCTTGTGTAAGTTTATTCAAGATAAAATTTGGGCTCATATTGTCTGTTGATGAGTTTTTAGAAATCGTATTAGCTATTTTGTTAGATATATTTAAGTTCTTATCTGTGATTATTTGATTCCCTACTTTCAGATGTTGGCATTTTCCCCGGAACCTTTTCCTTTTATTTTCTTTATTGCATTCCAAACCTTATTGATAGGAGTTTGCGAATTTAGACCCGAGACTAATGTTTCACTGGATTTTCGTTTACATGTATTTATGGTTTTACGAGCCTTTGCTCGATATATGCGAAAATTGTTAAAATTTAAAGAAGAGGGTGGTCTATAGAAAAGTCTTTCTGCTTTTTTGCGAGCTTTGATTGCATCATGGCATTCCTTTGATACATTGTTCAGTTGCTAAATTTTGTGTCATTTCAGATTTTAAAAAGGTTTAGGTTAGGGACTATATTTATGTGCGGACAGGAAGTGATTAATCAGAAAGCATTATTTGTACAGTCTTCTTCTTTTCATATAACCTTCTATTTGTCTTACCCCTATATACTTTTAACAGTTTTATAAATTAATGATAAGTAGATGAACTTGGAACTAGTTCACAAATTGGATTGTTATTTTGAATTTGTTGAGTAGGTTATTCCCACAAAAAGAATACATATTGCGTTTTAAAAAGTCCGATTCAATTTACTCAAAATTTTGTCGAAGAAATCTGCAGTTTGTGCTCCTATTATTTTAGTGCAGAATATGACTGCTCAAAGATTTACCGATCCAGGTCTGCTTTCTAGCCAAGTTGCCATTTTAGTAGAGTTTGTTTAGACGCAGACTCTGAATATGCGTGAATTGTTAAGGAAAAGTTTACATCATCGCCTACAACAATGTATCTTTTAACTCTGAGAATTCGATGCAGTCATGCGTTTTCCGTATATTCAAGTGCAGAAGGTCTTATTTGTTTTCCATTACAATGTATAAATCTGTATTTTATATACTGTAGTTGTAAGAAGAATTAGTTATGTATCTATCATGTAATGAATTGGACTTAGATATTCTTATGTTTGTTTCAGCAACAGACGAATGGAGTGTTTCAAATGGAATAAATCTTCGAATAATTTTAAGTGAAGAAAAGGTCGATGTTTGAAAAACGGTAGCTTCGAAGAACCGGAGATGAAAACCCAGAATCTTTTTTTATGTTAATGTTCCAATTCTGCTTTCAAAAGTAGAAACCAAAAATACACTTCCCGAAAAAATGACATCACTTCAAACCTCACCCTAGAACCTCTTTAATATGCTACATGGGTTTCGAAAGTCTCGTTTGAAGTTTCATGGTCGTTATAACGATCCTATTTACCAATACACCTGTCCATGGTTCAAATGCTGCCTGACGTGTTTCATGTCATTGTTAGGCTATTCTTTACACACGGAGTGTTGTGCTTACCCATTAGAGATACAGATCACAGCAGGTGCGACTGGTCGACAACGGATACTTTCTAGTACTCCTGAACACCTGATCCCATCTCTGGTACGTCTAGGGGTCTGTGTTTGTCCTGCTCATAATTTGGTATTCTTTTATAAGAGTTATGGGATTGATCAGTATTCGTTATATCCACCTTTTCATAACAATTATGTATCGATTTGATATATTCCAGTGAACTCGAAATGAAAGTCACCACCAGCTTCTTCCACATCTATTTTATTTGGATATATGCCTGAATACAGACGTTGAATGCAAACTCATTAAAGACCTGATTTTTGCTTTGCTTCTTTAACGACAACTTCCTTCATTTATGTAGCAATATTCCTTACCACCTGCATATGGTGTTCATGTCTCTCAACTGATTCCATATGTGGAATCCTGTTTTACGTGAGATCATTTTTCAAACCGAGGTAGGCTACCGACACATACGTTTATGTTACAGCAACAGTCTGGTGTGAAGTCAACATTTTGGAATTAGATGGTCGTTAGTAAATACAACTTGTCGTGAGATCGAATTCTGTCTAACACTTGTTAGGCCGTTCTGATTTTGATATTAATTATGAATTGCTTCGTGTACCTGATGAAGATAAGGGCTTTAGCGGAAGTGATCGATCAACAGGGAATGCATAATCCTCCTAGGTAACTGATCCCACCCCTGGTGTTTCCAGGGACCCATATTTTAAACTATTCTTAACTGTTTATTTTGTATGGGATGTATGTATGATCACTTGTTAATTGAAATAAACAAATATCCATTTGACGTCCCACTACAGAATTTTTCACACATATGGAGACATCCCCATATCCTGGTGAAGGGCTGCAAATTGTATGTCTATGCTTGGCGCTTACGGACTTTGATAAGAGAAGGATAACCCGAGATTCCCTATGGAATTTTTACTTGGAGATAATATTATCGGCAATCATGCCATATTACTACGTGTAATAACGTTGCATGGTCAGTCCTTCAAATCATTTCCTTTTGATCCATCAATCATCTTGACAAGGGAACGTCTGGTAGACAAAAACTGACTTGTGTAAGGCAAGTTATGTTTCAACTATGGATGGCAATCAACAGGGAAGCCCTACGCTCTGAAACTTTCTTCCTCCAGGTTTTTACATCGCTTTGGAAGGAAAGATTCGATTTCAGAGCACAAAATCAAGACCTCTTCATCATGATTATGGACCATCGCTCCAGGGCCATTGAAAACTTCGGGGTACTGATGCAGAACGACTCTGATATTTCCCGATCTCGGGTTCAGCGCTAATGCAATGCCTCCAGTCCAGGACTTTTAAAATACCTTTTTAGTGATGGAAAATAAAGAAAAAAGGTTGTTTTATAGTTTAACATTTATTTATCGCAAAATAGAGGATAACAAGAGAAAATGTTGAAGGGAACATTCGACATGAATGGTTCCTCAATATTTCTAGCGGAATATCACAGTCTATATTATAGCAGTTCACAAGGAGGGACAACAAAATGGAACCACAACAGTTTGAAAATGGACATCTTGCTCTAACTACGCAACAAAAAGAAATCGCAAAACACGATTGTGGACTTCAGCGATCGTTGTTTTCACTTTCCGTATTGACTTTACAGGGAATTTTCTTAGTGAACAAGTTAGTATGTATCAGTCAAGGAGACCTTGATTGCATTACATGGACTCTCCCAAACTCTGCCCATACTAATACATGTATTTGTGCTTGTATGTTTGACATGTGGTTCGCATACTTGCCGTAGCTTAAAAATACATTTCATGGGATAATTCTTAAAAAATTTTAAACAAATCTAGTTGTTTTACTTTATATAATAAAAAGGCCAAAATTTACTTCATTTAGAAAACTTGTTACGAACTACCTCATTATAAGAAATAGATTTATCAATGATTTTTTTAAATTCATAAATAATTGGAATAGACAGCTAAATCAGGTTTCAAACAATTTACAATATTCGGGTGGATTATAAGCAACGAGATGTGAGATGATGCAAAGTATTATTAAATCTATTCATGCATTTCAATCAGAAAAAAGTATTTCCTGCAACTGAGACAAGAATATTACAATATAGCCACATCTCTGAATTTCCAATATGAATTTTGATAATTTTTTTTTTTTTACATCAAACAAAAGCATCATAGTAATTCTTGCCAAGTGAAACGTTTTCAGTGCATTACGAGCAGTTATATATAGAATGTTTCGTGCAAAAAGGCCATTTTTCTTTATGTGCCATTTCATCGACGCGAGCAGTCAGTTGATTGGGGCCTTATTTAAGGCATACTAACCATATCATAATCATGGTATTCTGTACGAAAATAGTAACATTTCAAAATTTGCTGACGTTTAATTCCAAGTTTAGAAAAGCTATTTTTCATATTACTCTACTTCCAACCACTGCATGGATTTTAAAATTTGTTCTGTAGCTGCAATACGGCATTGGATTTATTCCCATCTCAATAAAACTTGTTACTTTGATTCCTACTAAATATTATTTGTATTTTAATTAACATCCAATGAAGATGGTGGTAAACAATAATGTTGATCGTCGATAGAATAAATGGCAGTGATCTGAATAACTTAAGATCATAAGTGTACTGACCTCATCAATATGCACGCAATTTTTATTGGGGTGTGAGCTTAATTGAGGTAGGAGTTAAAGAATGAATCATCATTATTTTGCTTGTGTTAGCGAGTACATTTCAACTACAGGAATTTCCAAACCACACATGGAAAGGCCACTATTTGTACGGAATCGCTGTATAATTTGTCAACCAGACTTCAACAGGAAAATAAAAACATGTACAAACTACATAGAAAAACCACAGCTCACGTGTACATTTACAAATAAAGACTCTACTAAAAACAGTAAACTTGTATAATCAACTGCTACACAAAACGACGGGTGAAAGACAACATTTTTTTTCTAACATATATATTTTTTAAAAATAATTTTTGTTAAAGGACGGCTGTGTTGATATGTTGGAGAAGGGTAAATAAATAACTTTTGTTCTTAATATGAAAATTTAAAAAAAAATATATAAACAGCAGTTTTACCAAATTCTATTCTTCAGCGAATTGTAAAATAAAAAAAATATCTGAATCAAATTTAAATTCGCTTGAATTTGGAGGCTTTTTAAACGTTGCTGACAAAATAGAATAAAATGGACGGTTGTGATGGACTTCTTCAGTTGAATGTTGTGATACAATAGCTGATTTAAGGCAGAATAACATGTATACTATACATATAAAAACGATGAAAACTAATTTAGTGATACAATACGTAGTAACAAATGTTTGACATTGTGTGCAACAAGCACTAAATTATTGTTATGTAATCCGGTACATCAGTTAATTATTGATAAAGAAAGGTACTGCGCCTATCAATCGGGGATCACTGCACATATCAGATCAGGCATTCTATGAATGATTCTCAACGGAAGCTAGTCTAAATTCGTCAACAAAGTATTATTGCACGCAAAAAACAACATATGCTGAGAATGCAAGATTGGAATCTACACTACCAATACTTCAGTTCAGCATTCTTCGTAAAACGGGCATTAAAAGTAATTTGTAGAGTTGCAAAAACCCAGAGAGTGGACAAGATTCTACGATGTTCGACCATATGTAAAATTTAAGCTCTCAAAGACATCCTCAGAAAGTACCTGCATTTGGAAACACAAATAACCATGCTGAATATACATCATTATGAATTATACAATACATAACAGCAGATACTAAGTATATAACGTACATGTATATTATATTCAGTATATACAACTGGATAAAATTTAACGACAACGTATGTCAATAAATAGTACACTTTTTCTCTCTGTGTTTCCTAGCCTGGACAGTTCCAATCTCCCGGGATCAGTCGATCATGATCTTGTTGTCGATCCCGTTTTGATTGCTATCCACCTTTTGCTGTTTTTCTTCTTTCTCTTTCTTGTCCTTGTTTTCTTCCTTGCCAAACGTTGTATCGTCCTTGATTCCAGTCGAGTCCCAGACTTTCAGGAACCCGTCATAAGAGCCAGTGAACAGTTTCCCACCAACCACCTACACGTCCAAAAAGAAAAAGCACAATAAACTAGTGTAACTTTCAAGATATGCCAAACTTCAGTTGTAGGTATGCAAATTGTTTATCAAAATTCAAAATTATTCATTTTAATGTCATTATAAAATTTCAAAACAAAGTTTCCTGTATGTATAATAGATAATTTTCAGATTCACAACAGAGTTACAAAACAAGACATTCCAATATCAAGAAGCATAAAAACAAACAGCAGACACGTATAACACAGTAACTACTGGCTTGCATGGAAAACTATTGACGTGAAAACGTGCATTTTACTGAAATTATGTACATGTAAGAGAAATAAGACCTATGAATATGAAAACGCTCTGTGTATAACTTTCAAAACCAAAACGGTAAAATGACACCAAATATTTCAAATTTTTGTCATGTAGACTTCATTAGATATTCATCAGTTGATAAGCTTGCGACCCAACATGCAAGCATCACAAGCGAGTGGTGCGTATCACAACCTTCACTTACACTTCCGTCAACACTTGGACCAAAAATAGTTCCTGCACCATGATGGACGAAATAGCATACATTCCATGCAACATGACAAGGGCGCTTGGGAAAACAGATGGCTGCTTTGTAAAGTAGTTTTAAAGTAAACGACAGCAAAGTGAAAGAAAATGGTTTTCGGTAAAAACCTGCTTATAGTATTTCATTTGTACGTAGAACTACTGTGCTCACTACAGCATTTGGTCTGTCCAAATTTTGTTTACCGAAAGAGTTGGCGTTTGCGTGTGACCAACTCGTCAATCATTTACATGTATCCACGTTGAATGCAATTTCAGACGGTTAACTTCTTCACCTTTCCGACACGTGGAATTGGAATCCGGTGTGTATTTAACGTTAACGATAAAATCCGAAACTTTGGGAAATAGTTAAAGGAATTCATGTGGTTCAATTTTAATAACTAGTTTTCATCAATAGAACACTTAATCTACATGTAATATTGAAAACCGAAATTAGAATTTGTTGAATTCATTTAATGAGAATATTGACAGAGGTGTAAGTAAAATGTGCGTAACGCGCCCTCTGGTGAGAAAATGTGTCCCAACATGCGTCATACAACAACATTACCCACCATGCTTTGCTGCAATTGAAGCAGTAGTTACCTCAAGGGCGGTAACTGCAAAGTCGTGACCAATAAAAACTTTTTTCACATCGCCTGATTTGGCATCGTAGCTTCTTATCGTACAATCACCAGAACCCGTGTACACTTAAATAGGTAACATTAAAAAGAAGATACAATAAAGTAGTTCAGAAATTCATTAAAGTATCTAAATAAAGAAACATTTATCTTGCTGCAAGAAACAAACATTTTATGGGGAGGTCAAAGGGTATACTCGTGCTGAATTTATTGGCAATAATGGGCTATAGGAAAAAATCCCAAACATGTTTTTGCAAGATAAATTTTCTTTCTAAAGTTCTACGAGAAGAATATGAAAAAGGATAGATATCTAAAGTAAAGCTGTAAACATCTATAAAAGAAGCTAAAGTGTAAATCTCTAGGAAAAAAATGCATTAACGATAATCTCTACCGGACCTGTATAGCTGTAACGGTGTTATTGTGACCTTTGAACTCTCGTTTCAAAGTTCCAGATTTTGCATCAAAAACCCTTGCACATGCATCCCCGCATGCGGTGTAAACTGAAATAACAGAGCAGCTTTTATCGTTATTCTAAAATCTATTCCGTGAATTTGCTCTTCAATATAACATGTCATAAATATTCAATGCGAGATTATCGTATGCCTTTTGAAATTATGGTAAATTATGAATGAAATTACTACTAGCAATTTTATTTTCGACGTATTCACTAAAATGTTTATTGTTTGCATATAATACAAGATATTCATGTCACAATTTGTCTGTAAGAAACTGCATATTTTACTCACATTTTACTTGATGTTATGTAAATGTTAATCTATAACATCAAAATCTAATCTCCAAATATCATTCTCGTTAACCGTTAGGGCTTTGAAAGCTACGGAAGCTGACCTGTTGGGTCTATGGAATGGGATGTCGCTTTTGGCGAATGATAATCATAGCATTGACAGCTTAGTGCGTTGAACACAGAATACAATGGTTTTATTTAGACCTACAGCATGGTGCCAAAATGAGTCAATTTCTATATATTTTACCACAACGTACATGTATGTAGTCCATTGAAAACCACTTTTCTAAATCATTGTCATAAACAGATGAAGATTCAATTCATAGTACCGGGTAACCTTTCACTATCAACGGCATAAATATTTGCAGCTTCTGATATACAGTGTCTTATTTTTCCTGTATAGCCACAAGCATCATATGAATGTAATAACAAAAACCTCTTTTTCTTTCCACTCTTACAAAGGATTATCGGAGGAAATGGTAAATGCTAAAAGTTTATATCAAAGTTTCATTAGTCATGCCGGTATTTCTGCAATTGTTTGTAAATGTTTTAGATCTCATAATCATTAAAGCTAAAAAGACTTCAGACTGATTGTTCAAACAAGAATATTTTCCCATGAAAATATATAAATAGCATAGGAGGGAAATGTGGACACATTTATGTCACTACGCTGTAACTTTTTATTTTCTTGTTAAAATCTCCGCTACCCATTAGTGTTATTAGTGCCACACTGTGACCTATACATGGGGCTCTAGCCCGTGGCAGTGAGGATTCTCTGTCGTGCCAACACCTCCAGAGACAAGAGATCTATTGGCAGATCTTTGGCACAGGAACAGTCATTACCTATTATAGGCGCTTTTAAGTATGACTTGTTGCTCTGGCTGATGGGCTAGAATTAATTATCAATAAAGTAATATACATGTACTAGGATAAAGGACTCCCGGCAGGTGTGATCAGTCGACATAGGATGCTTACTCCTCCTAGGCACCTGTTCCCATCTCTGGTATATATACGGGGTCCGTGTTTACCCGGCTCCATACAGGACTTGTGAGATTGATTATTGTTCGTTATTTTCACATATTCATACTAACGTTTAGGTTCAAATTTTGCCAGGGGCAACGGCGGATAAGTTGGACCGGTACAAAATATCGACAATAGTTTATATCCTGTTGACGTGTTACATTTCATATTGCAACATGTTGTCATAGATGCAAAATATGCAAATATTATTTAGAGCTGTAGTAAACTCCAAAACAATATCTAAGAAACATTGGCTTGACATACCTAGTCCTTCCTTGACCTTGATGACGCTGACGGTATGTTTATGGCCCTTGAAAATCCTTGTACAGTCACCAAATTCCGTCACCCATGCACGTGCAGTATGGTCTGAACTTCCAGTGTACATTATCTTGTTCACAATCTACAACGAAAAACCACAGCGATAGTGAAAGCTGTATGCTTTGTCAGTCTATTTATCAACGTTAATTGCAGGGAGGGGCTAAAATAGAGTGTACCCGCTTCCAATTGACTAATTTTGTAAATAAATACCGCTATATGTACAAAATATACTAATAAATGAATGTGTTGACAAGTACATTCTTCAGTCTTCTGCATCTAAATTACAAATGATGAGGCACATTTTAACTCACTTAAGCCCATGCTCATTTTGAGACATCATCAGTTATAGGCCACAAATTTCGGCCATGGTACTCAGTGAGGGTTTCATAACGTACCAACGCCTGTTGTGACACGGTACCTACATTCTAAAAGCTATTTGAATGCTCATCATTTAGGAGAGGAGCAACACCACTACCTATGTTTACGCCATAGACTCGAGGCGACCATTGGGGCATGAACTCGCGACCTCCTTGTCACGAAGCGAACGGTGTGGCTAATTAATATGCAAGCAATAATGTAGATTTATTGATCCTGAAGCTAGAGTAAGTCCACAACGATTTGTACTCGCAGTGTCCCAAACCAACGAGAATTTGTCTCTTTATGAACGTTAACAAAGTGGTTCATAGGCTTTTTGTTTTTGTGGTGGGAAAATCTCATTGATGGTTATTGTTCTCATAGGAAATAAAAACAAATCGACAGCCTAGATCAATCAAATCATGATGTTTATTCAAATAAAAAACAATTACGGAGGTCGTTGGGATTGTTTTCACTTATCGTTATTCCGTAAACATTTCATTGCATGACGAAATCTCTAGACGTTTGTCACTAAACACCATACTATGAAAAACTGTATTATCGCACGTCAGTAATTTTCTTTCCCTGTTTTGCTTCATTTATTTGTTCTTTTTACTGCTTGGTACGTCATTATCCTGGAAATTTGGAAATGTCTCGATCTGTACGATCTATTAGGCAATTCGTAATATTTATGTACAGTCGCTGTTTTCCTTAAGGAAATTAGCTCTTGAGTTTTTGAGCACAACTGCGCAGGATGCTATTTGAGCACAACTGCGCAGGATGCTATAACTAAGTATTTACTTGTTCAATACTGATCCCATTGGTGCAAGCATATTCCACATCTATTACTGAACCCTATCCAGTTGAAAAATGCTGTACCAATTCAAATTTTGAGTGTTAGACAGAGAATATATTTTGTGGCGGAAGGATTGATTAATTAAAAAATTCAAAATCTGCATAATTTTACAGTTTTTGTTTCTTCCAATGTACCATCTGTTTTTATACCCCTACACGTGTATTTCAGTTTTGAAATTCATGGTATATTTATAGTACAAGTAGATGTATTTGGAACTAGTTCAAATGATGTAAAAAAAAAAATTTATTAATTTATTCGAAATTTTGTATAAAAGTGCAGTATTTTGGCCAATTTAAAAATTTGATCCCGCACCCTTACTTTTTTAATTAGAACCGGTTTTTTTTTTAAAACAAGGCTTCGGAAAATACGTTAAATTTTAGAAATTGACATTACTCCTAATATGTTTTTCAAACTCTGAAACTCGATGCCATGAATTTTCCTTTATATTAAGTGCAAAAAGGTCTTTATTCATTTCCATTACAAACAATAACTTTTTTTTATCTCTGTATTGTTAGCGACTGATTTCTATTTGGGACGTACGAGATTGATCACTGTTCGTTACTTTGTATTCATGGGACTTCGTTGATCACTGTTCGTTATCTTTGTTATTCTGTTTGGGACTTTACGAGCTTGATCACTGTTCGTTTCGTTGTATTATACTTTGGGACTTGCGAGATTGCAACTGTCGTTATCTATCTTGGCTTTACATGAGTATGTGTCTACACATATTTTATAAAGGCTAAGATAACGAACAGTGATCAATCTCGTAGGTCCCAAATAGAACATAACAAGAGTTGGGCAAACACGGACCCTGGACACACCAGAGGTGGGATACAAATAGGCGAAGGTAACATCGTGTTAAACGTGCCTAGGAGGAGTAAGCATCCCCTGTTGATCGGTCACACCCGCCGTGAGCCCGTTGTCTTGATCAGGCAAAGGAGTACTCCGTGGCCATATCAATGTATGAAAAACGGCTTAATAATTGC
>CAJDSM010038976.1:0-10953 GCA_903981925.1 Ostrea lurida
TTCAAAACCACTTCTAAATATTTAAATTCTTCAAACAGAATAAAGAAATAAATGCATAGCAAAATGTAGAGTTGTTAGGACTTTTTGCCCTTAATGCGATTCATTCACATATACATTCTCATAATTTAGATATATTACTTGTATTAAATGTTTCATGAGAGATGGGCTAGCATGATGTGGGCTTCTCAGAAATGACATTCCAGGAGCCCACTGGCTCCTGAAATCTAATTAAGTTTAAACCCTGAAATTAATATGCTTATATAAGAACATTCATCGCCAATAACCATTTAGCTTTCACAGACTAAGAGCTTACGCCTATCATGAGCAGGCCTAAATTTAAGCCATAATTTAGTGGGTGCAATGCTAGTCTGCTTTGCTGAAACGCCAAACTAGTCCATTTTATGAGCTCGTTAGTCCTGTTTTTACGCCCTACTTAGCTTAACGTCGTAGCCTTTGTGTGAAACGGGCCCCGTTTTTTCCAATGTTAAATCCCCATAAGGAATAGTTGGATTCGACGTGACGGAATAGTTGGATCAGAGTAACGATGTGTCACGGTGGTGTAGAAAGATTGAAGATTTGCACCTTAACACAATAATCAGCCCAGTTTAGTGCATTTTGCAAAGATGTGTGGTTCCACTTCGCAACAAGATCACTTCCTCCCTGGCTAAGAATGTTGGCAAAAGTGTAAATATTTTTCATCAGCAACTCTGCAGCAGACATCATTGCATTGTTTATTCACTTTCGTATTCACCGCCTGCTGAAAGAGATATTATTTGCGGATATAAACGGAAGCGGATCTCAACGGTTTAGGAGTTTACGAATAATTATTGAATATCTCTATTCCTGAAATATCTTGAAAATTATAAAAATCGATTATATGAAATATCAGAGGTGAAATGCATCGAATTTCTATCAAATGCTTCCATTATTTAACTAAAATCTAAATATTTCCCCAGCATATCACGTGCTATATTGAGCATCACATGATTAGAAAATGGCAGCTTTCATCAGAAAACTGGTGCTGATTTTGTGTTTATCTGTATTTTTCTGTGCAAAAGCAATAACAACATTACCAATAGTTGTTAATACTTGGCCTTTTACAAATGCAACTGAAGCAGGTAATTGATGTAAATAATCAATACCTTGGGACTCGTATACATAGTTTGTAAATTTACAAAACGATGACACTTAAAGGAAACTAAGGCAGATCAAATGTCTAAATATTGCAATAATTTAAAAGATGTTCATATGCTTTGACAGTTGCCCGCACACATCCGGATAACAGCAGATTTTTTTTTTCATCCTGTTTTGGATATAATTTTTATTTTGCTTCCGTGACCCTCAAATACTGTCACGCAGTCGGGCATATTAATTTGGAGGAATAAAATGACCAAATTGCAAATGACTTTGACACTCTGTATGATTTCCACCCTTCCCAACATGGCACGGTGATTGTTGGGAATACTAAATAACCCTCAGCGCTGAAAGTCTAAGATTCTGGAAAGATCAATGTTAACGTTAAACATATATATCACCTTTATTGACTGTTTTAGTTAAATTTTAATTTTGAAAAATACTTTCCTAGGATACAGTAACAATTGCATATGAAAAACTGATAATGAAAAATCATACTTCCAGAGGTAAACCCAATCTTTGCTCGTAAACTTTTATAAAATTGTAAAATGAATATACTATCATATATTTATTTATATTCTGTGCATGAGATTTCAGTAGTTAGTAATAAGAAATTCACACAGGGGTGGGGCTCAACACTAAATTGAATTTCCATTTATCCATCGGACAAGCTACCACCAAATGTTACTTGTCCGAATGTATATTTTACTTGTCTGACTCTGAACAAAAACAAGGTTTATTATTGTTAACTGTTATTTTCAAGATTTATATTGAATTTATATCAAAATTTTAAGCTTTATCTTTTAATCAAAATAGAACGTTGATGTCTGTCAGGTCCATAATTAACTTTGACTAGTTCTCATGAAGGCCAGAGGAGTTACTTGTTCTATCGGACAAGTGCATTTAGAGATTGACTTTTCCGATCACAAAATGAACTGGACAGGGACAATCGGACAAACGTTAATGTTGAGCACTGAAAGAGTCATTCAAATATTCAAATTAATCATAATATAATGCAATATATCCCTGAATAGAGAATAAATTGCTTGAAGATGATATCAATACAGTACTGCAATCTAGATACAACTAGAATAAGTGTGAATGTTGAATCTGCCTCCCCCCTCCCTTTTAAGAGAAACTCGAAACAAAATTTTCTTGATCATTGCAAATGCTCAAATCTTCCATTTTGCAAAGCCCATCTTCACTTGCTGCTGCTATTTATTAGGGCCCCACGTTGACAGATAGTTTTCACTTTGTCCGTCTGTCCTTGTATCCATCAACAATTTTTGTGAACACCAAAACTCAAAACCTATGCAGTACATAGCTGAACGTGTGCACACTTGTTCATCACTATATGTAGACGTGCATATTGCAGTTTGGTTTTATAGGGGGTCAATAATTTGAGAGAAAAAAAATAATTTTTTCATGAAAATTCACAGATTTTGCAAATTATAATTCTTGTGAACACTAAAACTCAAAACCTATAGATAGTACGTAGCTGCAATTTTGCACACTTGATTATCACCGTATTCAGATATGTATTAAACAGCTGCCACAGTGGGGCCCTTGCTGACTTTGTCAGTGTTCTAGTAACTATTGGAAATTTAACTTTCATGTTTTTTCTTTTTCTTTTTTTGCTTCTGGAAGGTTATAATCAGCTTTTACATGGAGGAAGTGCTATAGATGCTGTTGAGAAAGGTTGTTCCAAGTGTGAAGTTCTCCGGTGTGATGGCTCAGTAGGAGAGGGAAGTGACCCGGATGAAAATGGGGAGGTTACCTTAGATGCAATGATAATGGATGGGTAGGTGAAATCAAACAGAAATTTTCAACTTGGAACATGTTATTTTCTGCCATGTTTTAGAGATTTTCCATTGCCCTATGTGGACCCGGGTTAGAATAGGTCCTCAGCACCCCTTGCTTGTCATAAGAGGCGACTAAATGGGGCGGTCCTTTGGATGAGATCTCAAAAACCGAGGTCCCGTGTCACAGCAGGTGTGGCACAATAAAGATCCCTCCCTGCTCAAAGGCCTTGAGCGCTGAGCACAGGCCTGAATTTGCAGCCCTTCACCAGCATTGGTGGCGTCTCCATATGAGTGAAATATTCTCAAGAGGGACATAAAACAACATATATAATCAATCAATGAAATTAGAATTACATATTTTTTGTTACCTTGTTGAAGAAAATTTGGAATTTCTATTTAATAAAGTTAATTAGACAGTTACATCTTTGATCGTACAGGGAAACAATGGATGTGGGTTCGGTTGGTTGTCTGAGGAATATAAGCTCTGCAATCAGTGTGGCTCGCATGGTCATGGAAAGAACAGACCATACTCTCTTAGCAGGAGAATTGGGTAAGTTAATCTAAACAGGGAATAATCCAATGGCAACAAATCTTAAGTTTTCTATGCATATAAATGTATTGGTATCAACTTCACTAGCCAAGGCTTTTTGGTCGACTCCGCTCCCCATAATGGGGGGGGGGGGGGGGGGGGGGCAGAGTGGGCCAAAAACCATGGATAGCAAAGATGGTATTGGTATATATACGTTTGTCTAAAGGTGTATAGAAATTTACAGTCAAACTTTGGTATCTTGAACACTGACATCTCGAATACCATGGATATGTCGAAGTGATTGAGAGTCCCAACCACTAATTCTTTATGTATTTTACTCTCGAATCCTCGGATATCTCTAATATTTTTCTCGGGGCCTATCGAGTTCGAGATAACGAGGTTTTACTGTATTTACATGCAGTAAATAAGAAATGAATCTTATATTTTTTCGGGTGATGCAGATATCACCGACTTTTAGACGGTAAAACTCATCAATGCGCAAAGCGCATTGATGAAAAGTTTTACCATCTAAAATCTCAGTGATAACCTGCATATCACCCGAAAAAATATAAGATTTATTTCTTATCATTTAATTTTATATTACAACAACAAAATAATGTTTCAATTGACTTTACTTGTTGTTCAGGTACGTGATCGGAAAATCACCTCAATTCTTAACAGATGTTTTAACCAATGAGAATTGGCGCTAGGTGATCATGTTAACATGAAATAAAATTAAATGATGACAATATACCCTCATTCTCCAATTCTGTTCTGTTATTTACAGTATATTATGTTTTACATGTGTTTTTATGTGTGCAGCTACCAAGTTTGCTGTAGAAATGGGCTTCAAGGAAAGTGACCTCAGTTCTAACAAGTCTGATGCAATGTATAAACAGTGGAAGGAAAGCAACTGCCAGCCTAACTTTAGAGTGGTATGATGATGTGTATTAACTATCATTTCTTACTTCAGCTAGTAATTGATCCTTAATTAGATATTTCCTTTACCAAACTAATTTGTAGGTCCAGAAAAATGAATATGAAACATTACATTCAATGCATTTCGATAATTTATAGAACGTCAGTCCCGATCCCAAGAAGAGTTGTGGCCCTTACGATCCGACTGCTGTTTTATCTCGAGTACAGAGCAGAGAAGACAAGCAAGTCAGTTATTTAAACCATGACACAATTGGTATGGTGGTAGTCGATAAAAATGGGCATGTAGTCTCTGGAACAACAACAAATGGACTGAACCACAAAGTACCTGGGTAATTTAATTAAATGTTTAAAGGTCATGTATGGTATTTTTATATGAGATTCTGGTATAACCAGCTATAATTTCATTGGAAATGACTAGATACATAATACAGTTTTTCCTTGTAGTCGAGTTGGTGATTCTCCAGTGGTAGGGGCAGGGTCCTATGCTCAGAATGGAATGGGTGGAGCAGCCGCCACAGGGGATGGGGATATTATGATGAGGTTTCTACCCTCGTAAGTCATTGTCAACTTTTAAGACAAACTTTTGGGTAAATATCAATATTAATTTATTCATTTACAAATTAAATTCCACCCATTTTGCCCTTACTGCTCCATGTTACAATATCTAAATTTTAGAAATGGAGCAGATATTTTTATGATTCTGCCATAAAATGGCCGGGCATATTGTATTGCACTAGTTCATTATTCCATCATTCTCTCTGTCCCAATATGTTGTCTTTGCATTTCCTCCAAAACCATTTGGAGGATTTCATATTGAAACTTGATACAATGAAAAATCACAACATTTAGATGTGCATTTGGGAAGGGAAGGCAGTTTATTTCAGAAGTTATGGCCACTGGACTTAGATTTTTTTTTGTGCAACTCCCCTCAAGTCCTTTGGAGGATTTCAGAAACTTGGTACAATTAAAGATCACAACATGTAGATGTGAATGAAAGGTGAATAATATATGTCTTAATTAAAGGGTCATAGATATGTTTTGCTGCCGGCAGGGGCATTTGTGATCTAGTCTATAACGAATTGTGCAGTTAATATTTTTATTCTTTAAAATTTTTCTGACATTTATATGTCAGTTCATTTAGAAATCTTTTTCTCTAATGTAATTCATGCCCAGGTTGTTTATGTTTGTGCTTTAGATACACAGCTGTGCAGCTCATGGGAAGTGGAACGAGTCCATCAAACGCAGCTCTCTTCTCCATCAAGCCCATCATTAAATACTTCCCTGATTTTAATGGCGCTGTGATCGCAGTTAATGATAAAGGAGAACATGGTAATCAACACAACTAACACATTCATGAACTCATTGATTTTTGTTTAAATCATCTACACTTAAAAAAATATTTTATATCAGGTAACATATTTTTATATGCTGTGTGAATGGGATTCTGTGTTTTGCTGTAATTATGTGCCGATATATTTGTTTGGAATTGTGTTCAGCTGCAATTGTGTGCTATTGCATTGGAATGGAATTCTGTGTTTAACCTAAACACCTGTAATAATTGTGTATTGTTGTTTGAATGTTTAGCTGTAATTATGCATTTAGCCTTAGTTGCAATTGTGTGCTGTTTTGTTTGAATGGGATAATCTGCATATAGCCTTTAATAGCCATAATTGCGTGCTGTTATGTTTGAATGGGATGTTGTGTTTAGGCTTTGCTCTAATTGCTTGCTGTTATAAATTTCAATCAGATACCCATAGTTGATTATGCTTCATTCCTCTGGAATATTGAAAGAGGATCGAAGCAAATTCAACTGTAGGTATCCGACAATGTGTTTGAATGAGATTCTTTATGTACCCTTTATAACTGTAATTGTTTTCGTTGCAGGTGCAGCATGCCATGGCGCCGGTATTGGTACATTCCATTATTCTGTGATGGACAATCCTGATAAAGTTAATTTGTTTTCTGTAAAATGTGTTTAACTTTAAACAGAATCGGTACCAATTGTCTTTCCAGCATTTCTGTGATTTAACAAGCATTTGTAAATAATATGGATTCATTACAGTAGTGACGCAATATGCTGCATGTTTATTCTCCACAATAAATGCATTTAAGATTGTAAATACCTATATTTTTAATGAATAAAGAATTATATGTAGTGCAAACAAAACAAAATTTCAGAATATTTAAGACTTTATTTCTCACAAAGCCTTTTTCAACAAAAGTCACAACAATATTGCACTATGGAACTGTACGAAGTGTACATTATAAAACCCCCTATTATGCCTCCAGTCACAATTTAAAATTTCAGATGTCAAGTTCCTCATAAGGCTAATTTGTATCTTTAATATTCAAGCTAATTTGTATCTTTAATATTCAAGTACAGATGTTTTTAAGAATGCATGTACATCCTTGAACAGTCTTGTATCCATATCTGTGTGTCCCTGCAGTGTATGAGACGGACGTAAACCTCAGTGTCGGGACTTAACGGCCGGAGATCACGATTAGAAGTAATCTGCCGGCGGTACGGTCAGGATATTTGTAGATCTCAGGACATCAATACCTTTGTGTAGTACACACACCTTCTGGTACCCCAGTCTCACCAGATCCGCAGCAAACTACAAATTTGACCAAAGAAATACGGACTGAATACAAATTAACACTATCTATATACATTGTACATGATAACAGTACCTAGATCAGTATTGTTTATTTATACTGGTACAGTAAGTTTCGCTTACAATACTGAAAGGGACTTTAATTTAGCGGGCCTAAAATTTTAAGATTTTTAGCCTTCAATGGGTATTTTACGATGGTTTCAATTTCATTGAATAACCCCTTCAAATAGATGAACTTGTAAATAACTATGCAATGGTTTTATTTCACGATCATTAATATAAAACATGGATAAAGTGAAAATAAAACCTAAGCGAATATTCCCCCTTTTACAGTAATTTAATACACTTGTATGTGTATCATAAGGACGGTAGTTGTGGCATATTGCAAATATAAATCGGATTGTCGTTCTTGTTCAGCACTAGCTCTCTAGGTTTTACTCTGGATTTGTCGTTCTTTGTTCAGCACTAGCTCTCTAAGGTTTTACTCTGGAGTTGTGCGTTCTTTGGTTTCATGCACTAGCTCTCTAGGTTTTACTACATTCTTGCAAAACTTTCACATCAGTTTAAATTTAAGCACAGTTTATTCAATGAATTGATGAATTTATTTCAATGAATTGATGGGACTGGGCAGCAGGCTTAGCCTACACGAACCCTAGTCTCCCATTGTTGTGCTGTTCTTACATTTGTTCTGACACATTCCATGATGATTNAGGCTTAGCCTACACGAACCCTAGTCTCCCATTGTTGTGCTGTTCTTACATTTGTTCTGACACATTCCATGATTTCCTAATGATTAGTTTAAAACTAGAACTGTCATTTCGGGACTAATACCCCCCTGGAAATACTATATAATGTACACAACAGATTTCCTCAGATTAAACAAGTTGTCTAATCAATGGGTAATAAAATACATTATTGTTTAGGAGGAGTTGCAGACAATGTATTGAGGCATGTGTTAGCAAAAGAAATGCCAAAGTCCAAACATTTATATCATGTAAATAAATTGTCCAAGATAAAATTCCTGACAATATGCACATCTCCATTATGTAATCTGACACTCCACAAAGTTTCATTAAAATTCTGAGAGTCGTTCAGGAGGAGTTGTGGACAAAACACTGATGCACATGTTGGTGAAAATTTCCCCAAGTCCAAACGTTCATAACTTCTACATATATTGTCAGAGATAAAATTCCTGACAATATGCACATCTCCATTATGAATTGTATTCTAACATGCCACGAAGTTTCATTTTAAAAATCCTGCAAGTTGTTTAGGAGGAGTTGTGGACAACACACTGACACATACCTTGGTGAAAAATGCCCAAGTCCAAACATTCATATCTTCTACATAAGTTGTGCAAGATAAAATTCCTGACAATTTGCACATCTCCATTATGTAATCTAGCACTCCACTAAGTTTCATTTTAAAAAATCCTACAAGTCGTTGAGGAGGAGTTGCAGACAATGCATTAAAGCACATGTTGGTGAAAAATGCCCAACTCCAAACGTTCATATTTTCTACATAAATTGTCCCAGTTAAATTTCCTGACAATATGCATGCACATCTCCTGACCATTATGTAATCTATAACTCCACAAAGTTTCATTAAAATACTGCGAGTCATCTATGAGGAGTTGTGGACAACATATTTCGGACTGGGTGAAACTTTTAAATATGTACCCCCCAAACTTCGTTTGCAGGGGTTATAGATATGTTCATCACTGAGTAAAACTTGTTGAAATATGTTGAACTATGATACATGTATTTACTTGATTACTTTCTTGGAGATACATGCAATACTGGTTATAAACAAAGGTTAACTCATGAAAATGTTATTTGGGAATGAATGTATGAATGGATGGAATGGAGATTGATAGATGATATTTTGAAATAATTCCTGAAAACAGAAAAAATGATTTTATATGTTAAACAGTATTACATGTATGTATATATTTACTTACATTGCATGAGTTTTTTCCTCTGCTACCTACAATGACCTTGACTTGACCTTTGTTTTGATTCAGTGTGTTCACTGCAGGGCAGGGATTCAGGTCCCCTTCTGGTGAGAAGGCAGAGGGAAAGGGGATGTTAATGCTGCCAGGAATGGTCCCCTTAGCATAGCTTATAAATGTCAAGAACTCAAACTACAATATCAACATTTCAAATGCTTTAAAAGTGTATTTATTTAAAATCATCATCCATTTCAAAAGTAGAATCCATTGATGGGGTTGTGCATATGTAACTGATATTATCAATATTTCCCTTGTCTTAAGATTTTAGGGAAAGGAAATAAGGCAGAGGCCTCTAGATTAAATCTGACACATCAACTTGTTACTTTTGAGATCTTCCCTGCATGCAATCCTATTATACCTGTTGTGTAATTATCAACCTTTAATGACATCTGAACATTTGTCATTTCCCTGCGATAATTTTGACAAGATGTCAATGTAAGGATACTCCTCGGGATTTCGGATGTCGATCACGATAATCACGGGTTTGCTGTTCGGTCGTCTCTTGGTTGGACTCCTGGAAGAGGCGGGACCACAGAGTTCACCCAACTCGATCAAATCCTCGGCAGATATTCGGCAGCATTTTTCTGACTTCAGCTCTTCAACTTTAATTGGTTCCATGGACTGCAAAAAAGAACGCTTCATAATGCGATAATCAATATATAACGGTGTATCAGGGTATTTGGTGGATAAAAACTGTTGGTATTTTTTGGTGATTATGAAAATGGCCTAAAAAAATCATAGTGCTAAAATTTCTCTTCATATTAAGATTAAATGAAAATGCGCCAAGAAATGAAGCATTGATATTTCAAACCACAAAATTTTAATTTGAACAAGATGTGTTTGTGAAACACTGATGCCCCTGGATTATAACACCAGTGGAACGAACATGTCATAAGGAATACACATATGAAATATGATAGCTTTATCAACTATCATTCAAAAGTAATGACCATGTTGAATGTTGAAATGCATGTTAAAGTTTTGCAGACAAACAGACAGAGACCGGCAGGCCAAAATATCTAATGTCCTCGAATCTTTGATTCCATGTTCTGAACAAAAACATTCCTCCATGCCTTGATCTTGGATGGTACTCTCATTTATGAATCTAATATTCAAAGTGATTATACCAGTTCTGATTTTGGCTGTTCGTTGTAGTCTCTGGAATAGTATGAAACATTCGGCCGGCTGTCGCTGGATTTCTTTGGTTCCCGGGCATACTGTCGGAATGTGGCACTCTTTGGCGTATTACAGAAAATCCTGATGGAATCTTGTACACACGTCTGAATGTCTATCTCTGTGTAATTAATGCATTGTCATTAATGGAAGGATTAAACCAACTTTTATCAAATAATTCAGATACTGCCCAGACTTTTTGTGCAATCGGTGTTTCAATGATTACATTATATGATATGCTAGCTATGAAAAAAATTTCTCTCAAAAAATGAGAGAATCGATGTACGTTATGAAAACAGTGGAAGATGAAAGTGATTCTAAACTAACCTGGCATGTCGGAGAACATAAGAATACATTCATTGAATCCGTAAGACAGCAGACGGTCCCGGAACTGTTGTAATATGGCTACACCAATACACAGCGGGAAGGAGGAGTTGCCAAGCAACAATGTGTCCCACAGATGGAAAAGTTTATGAAGTGGAAAAGCATCTGTTGATGGAATAATTACAACATTAAAAAAAGCTATGACGACAAGATCAGAACGAATATAGTCTATATATAAGTACTATCTAATTTTAAGAGTGATACATAGTACCAGCATAATATGAAATACAAACATATTTAAAATGATAAATATGAACAAATTAAATGACAGATTTGAAGATATTTATAAAATGATACATACAAGTATGAGCATGTTAAATATATGCATACAAGTGTATTTAAAATGATACATACGAGCAAACATAG
>CAJDSM010038979.1:0-11766 GCA_903981925.1 Ostrea lurida
AAAGTGATCGATTAAGATTACACAAATACGGACCCCTGAGTACACGAAAGGTGTGGTCAGGTAAGCATCCCTTGTTGAGTGGTCAACTCCATCGTGAGCCCTATATCCTGGAAAAAAATAATCTGGATAATCTGGGTCTATGTAGTTCTGTTTATTAATGAGAAATCAACATAAGCATTGCCACATAATGTACAATGACTGGTTTCATTACAGAACAATTTACAAGTGTTTATCATCACAGACATGACATACAATTGTAAATAGATACAACATTATACAAAAAGTGTTAGAGATATTAACATACATTCAATATCCTCGTCGATAATGTGGTTTGTTTAAAAAAGACAATGGTTATGTAGAATTTTTTTCCAATGAATAAATGTGAAAAAGAACAACAAGTATTTGTATTCTATATTGCTTAAAATTTCTTATCATTCTATATATCCTCAGCATTTACATATGTGAATATTTTATTCTGAAAGTGTTCATAAACATTCATCTTTAGACTCTAAACAAAAATGTTGTGGTAGCAAGCTTAAAAGTTATTTTTTTTCGAGAGGAAAGAGAAATAACCATTATCTAAAACAGATTCTAAAAACAAAACGATTTCACTGTTGAAGTAACTACATCAAACATGTATACATGTATCTACTCTAACTTCAATGTAATTTGAATACTAGTAGGACACATTGATGGCATTGTTATGTCGTTTAAATGGCGAATTTATCTGGGAAATGGATGTTAAGTGACAAGGGGTCCACGGGCCTAACGGTCACCTGAGTATCATTGCTCATATAGGACGTCTCATACACATGTACAGTATCTTTCATTTAAGGTTGAATATGGAATCAATTGTTCATATGTTATCACCTTTCAAAACATGAATTTTAGATGGAAACCATATTGCTACTTCAATGTCCTAAGCGTGCTTGACTTTTGACCCCAAATTCAATAGGGAACATTTTCATCCCATGGGTAGTCCATATGTATGATATGGTGACTATAGGTAGAAAAAATAATGCTCTAGACCAAGGGAACGATATTGCTACTTTGATGTTCAGAGCACTTGACCTTTAATCTTTTGGCCCCAAATTCAATATGGAATATTTTCGTCCCTTGGGTAGTCCATATGTAGAAATGTGCAGTTGTAAAGAAGGATTTTGAAAATTGATGGCATTAATTTTGCCCCGCCTCCAGGGGAGTAAGAGTCCTGGACCCATTGCACGAAGGTTAGTTGACTTTAACTGAGAGTTAACTTACCATTAACTCATGCATTTATACAGCGTTAACTACACGTTAACTATCAGTTAAGCTTAACTAATGTTCGTGCAACCAGGTCCAGAAATTTACAATCTATGTGCCCCTTGTATCAAAAATACTTCACATCAAATTTGAAAGAATAGGATTGGTAGTCATCAAGAAGTTAAAAATGCTCAATTGTTAACGGACGACGCACGGCAACGGACGAAGACCAATTGCAATAGGTTATCTGAGTTTACTTTACTCAAGGGACCTAAAACTGAAGATAACGAACAGCGATCAATCTCATGAGTACTAAAGTAAACGAAATACAAAACAAGAACTGGTCAAACATGGTACATTAAGTAAATCTCATCATAATTACCAAATACATCATAAACCCCATTGTTATTTGCACTGTGAAAGACACAGAAAGTAAAACTGATTTTTTTGCAACATATATAACGAAAACATGACAATGAAAATGGTATCTTGTAGCATTGTGATTCATTACAGAAAATGAATATAATGAGTATGTTTTTAATCAATCAAAAACCCATTGAGCAGCTTTGTGCAGCACACTCTGGTGGATGTATCTGTCACGTGTCTCAAATGAAACATTCAAAATATCTTATCATACCTCAACATAACATGAGTTCTAGCATTAATGTAAATAAGGAAACTGCACAAAATGTTGTAGCTCTGGATTCATCAACAGCTTATAACAAGTGTTAATGACGATTCATTATGTTAAAACACAATGTAGAAACAAAGTCCAGGACTGTCAGAACAACTGGAGGCCACACACATTGTCTGGACTGCCAGAACATCAACAGCGGGTACAAATTCCAAAGCATTTCGTGTCTATATTAAATTTGGATTTATCGATCACTTACAGACACATCGCACAAACGAATACAAACACACCTTGAAAAGGTAAAGTTCTCAGTGGGGAAACTAAAACACTACAACACATAACACTTTATAATCAAATTCTAAATAGATAGATCTATGCCTTCTAGCCGTCCTTAGAACCAACAACAGTCCATTGTCTTAAAAGTTTGTATAAAAGATTCTTTTAAAAAGATTGCCCATGCATTTGTCTTCTTAAGAGTTGATGGTGGGTAAAGGGTCTGATAATTGGTCCTCTTAAAATGATTAATGAGTAAGAATAGTGTTCCTATCCAGATAGAGAAATATCGAACAAATTCAAGCAGCTCAATCTTGATGTCTGGTATGTAAGACAAGTGATTGACTCGATGGGTATTAAAGACAGTTATGATGTGGTGGTATAGTGTTAATTAGAAATAGGGTTTAAGTATGTTTCTTTGATTGCGTTCTCATTTTTTGTGAAGTGCGAATCACGTATACTGCAGTACACATCCGAAACTTTTCTCTCCTGGTTATCCGGGTCAGCTGAATACCCGCCGTTTACGAAAATTGCATAAGAAGTTTCTCCAACCACAGGCGATTCTTCGTATTCACTTCTATTAAAGAAAGTATTAGAATATTTCATCACAGTTCATCATAGCGTGGAAACCAATCATCAATTAATTTACACCTCATATTGAAAAGCATTATTTCAGTATTTTAAACGATCATTTTGAAAACAAAACATATTCTGCAACTGTCTTTCACTTTTCTTAGCCGAATAAAATATTACCCTGGTGATTTCTTTCGTCTGATGAAACAAACTATAGCCACAATCACAATGACAATAACAATGACTGCAACTGCTGACCCAGCTGCAATACCGGTCAAGTCTGCTTCCTCAACCGGAGAAGGGGTTGGGTTATCTAAAAAAGAAGAAAACAAATCAAAAGGCATAGAATACTCAAGATTTGTTTTATCTGGCCTGGGGGTTATAAAATGTCTTCGAGCACGTTCTCTTACTCAGACCCAAACTCTGTGCTTTGAATAGTTATTTGACTTTGATAAAATCATTCTCATATTCAAATGAAGTACATGCTTAAGATTCTTTGAGTGTGCTTTAGAGCTTGCTCAGATTCATACTCTATAAAAACATGAAATCGCGTAGATATGTATCTAAGCTTAGAGTACGAGTTTGAGTATGAGTAAAGTAAAAGTTTCATAACCTCTAGGCCTGACCTGCAATGCTGATAAAGATAATATAAGTGCAATATGACTGTCTTATTAAAAGTTGTATACATCTAATTAAGGAGTTTCTTACTAGATGATATTGGTGGCAACATATGTACTTACCAGGACTTTTTATACAGACACCGTCAGTATCCTTGTCCCATTCTCCCGATAATGTGCAAAATATCTCTAAAGAGTTTGCTGAAAATCCCATTTGACAGGTTACCTCGCATTTTTCTCCAGTACGTCCACGACACAAGGAAGATACATTTCCATTCTTTATTTTCAATGGACATGATATTTCTGGATCAGAATACAGGATGTTTTACTTCAAAAACTGTTACGTGATGAAAACAAAAAACTTGCCGTGTCCTTCAACTTTACTTATAGGTACATAGACGATGTCTTAATACAAAAAGGCGAAGTTAACATTGTGTCAAACGTAATTAACAATCATAATTTTCACAATTATGTCCATTTGATAAATCCTGACGAACTCGAAATAAAGGACACCACAGAATCTGACATATCTGCTTCCTATTTGGATATTTTACTTAATATTGACTCTAATGGCAGACTGACAAGTTCTACATTTTGTCGAAGGTCCGTGTTGCCCTACACTCGATTTTGTATGTGTTTTTTGGGACTATGATTACATTTACTTTGCCATTTTATATAAATTCACATAAACACAATAAATTTCAGTTATATATAAAGGCAAAGATAATGAATAGTGATCAATCTCGCAAGTCCCAAATAGAATACAAAACAAGAGTTGGGCAAATCAGAAGTGAGGCCTGGTGCATAGGAGGAGTAAGCATCCCATGTCGACCGGTCACACCCGCTGTGAGCCTAATACCTTGATCAGGTAAACAAATTAAATCTGTAACCAAAATAAAGAACGGCTTATCTATTGCTATGAAACACGTCAGTCAGCATTTTACCCAATAGCAAGTTGTAATGGCAAACTAGATCGTTATAACGACCAGAGACTTTGCGAAATGCTGCCTTTAAACGTCACTGTTGAAGCTCCTGCAACAACAATTGGTTTGTATGTAGTCTGCCTCAATTAGAAAACTGATAATTTACAGAACGAATTCTTGCGTATCAAATAAATTGAGAGACATACACATCATACACAGGTGATGGGGATTTCATGATTAATTGTGTATCGTTTAATGTCTTGCTTGAGAATTTTTCACTAATATGAAGATGTCATCATTGCCAGTGAAAAAGACCGCTAAATTTAGGGCTATGCTTGGCGTTAATGACATTTGAGCAGGACGAAATTGTTATTGTGCTACACCTGCTGTGATATGGACTTCGGTTTTTGCGGTCTCATCCAAAGGACCGCCGCATTTAGTCGCCGCTTTTATTCTAATGCTGATCCCTACCGGACAGTGATGTTGGAATGGTGATTATGGAAAGTTACTACATAAATATGGGAAGTTAACGACGGAGACGCTGAAATCGTTCCTTTTGTCATAAAGTTGAGTTGTTAGTTTGTCGTCAATGTCTATTTTCAATAAATAATCCAAATACAAAGCATATATGAATGTCTCTGTGATCACTGGGATACATCAAATAGACATATAAATGAAAATGATTATCATTAATAGATAAAACGTCGTTGATATATCAAAATGTATTCCTTATCATATGTCAATACTTGTCATTTCATTTGTATTTATTTGCGGGGGAAAACCCACTTTGCAAATCATCTTGTTTGAATAGGATTAGTACTCACAAGTTTATATATTAGTGATTAAATGTTGAACAATGATTTCGCTAATTGGGTACTCGCCTAGTATATGGAATTTATAGTGAAAGTATATTATAAACACATTCTTACGTTGGCATAACAGATCTATATTTTCGCTCCAAGTACCGTCCGATTTACAGACAATATTTTGAGCAGAGGACAGTCTGTGGTTACAGGTAAAAGAGCAGCTGTTCCCAATTCCTCTTTGACAATTTTTTGCGAGCTCTCCGTTTGGGATTGTCGATGGACATAAGAATACTGCAAACAAATGTAGAATATATATTCTCTACAAAATCTAAAAAAAATTCCTAACATTAATCGAGAAAAGGTGGCCATTGTGTTTCGAAGTGTCCTTTATTGAGTGCTTCTCAAAGAATAAATTATACTCACCACATAGATCGTTTGTATTATGACTCCAATCGCCATTTGTATCGCAGGTGATATTCGGAATAGACGGATTCATTTCCAGAGGACTATTGCATTCTTATCGACATGTATCGCCAGTATCTGCCTCACAATTAATCAAATGTCCGTTTTGTATGATCTTGGAACAACCCTTACCTGTATAGATAACATCGTAATATTTTGTAAGTCTTTCCAAATATCTTGAATATCATCCTTGAAAAAGATATTTCAATTTTAATTAGGAATTTTCTCGTTTTCCCAATATCTTGCATATCATGGTTGAAAATGATACAAGGTTACTTGGGCATTGACATCTTCGCAAGCCAAGTGTCCGATTCGCTTACTCTAATCTCCCCCTTGGCAGATTTAGTCGCGACTGAATTGCTATCTAACGGACAATGCGAGTTATCGCTTTTGACGGAAACAAAAGCTAGGCAATCAGATTCTAGTCTGTGTGTATGTTTACAAAATGGAGTTGACCGGTGACAAGAAAAAAGACATTGAAGAAAAATTTGGTATACAGTTTTTAAGACAAAATCAAGTAAATGGCATCAAAGCGGTTTGTGAAACTCAACCGAACAGGTATGAATGTGCGATTTGATTGGATGCCTTGGGAAGTCAAAGCGCGATATTGAAACTCGCCTAAATCTGCCAAGGGGGAGATTAGAGTAAGCGAATCGGACACTTGGCTTGCGAAGATGGGGCATTGTTGAATCAGAATGAATATGTTCTGTGTATATATATACAGCTAATTTGCTTCTCCAGAGTATACATGTAAACTTTATATAACGCACATTTATCTTTCTGTGCATATCAAAGTTAACGAAATACTAGCATATTTAGAGTGCTTAGTGATCTGTATGAGTAAAATCAAGCTTTGCAATTTTGTGCTGAAGTAAAGGATTACTGTTTAAAGTTTTTTATTCTATAACCCTGACGTTCACGTTCCTCACTAATCTAATGGTCGGCTCTCGAGAATCTCAAACCAATGTAACACAACGTTATTTGGGAAATGTTGCCTCAACTTCCGCCGCAAATTTTCACCTTAGATATCTTACTAACTGGCTAGTTGATAGTACAAACTATCTATTTGGAACTCTTCAGTGTTGAGAAAGCACAAAATGGACGTGAAAATAACCAATTTGATTTAATTTGGGATTTAACACTATGAAAAGGTAAAAAATGTAAGTTTTATTGTGATAGGGAGTTAGTAGGACATCTAAGGTGAAAATTTGAAGCGGGCAAAATGTTCAGTTTAAGCCACTTGTTTGATGTGTGTTTTTATTACCTCCGCCAAGGAGGTTATAAATGAGGCACTTATTTATATATACTGGACAAAAAAAAGTTAAGATCTGATTTTCGAATAGTTAAAAAAAATTGGTAGTATATTTTATGGAAATAAATACATTGATACTTCTTCAGTATGTATTTGATGATTGTGTTTACCTGTAAGATTGTGAAATGCGTGCTTAATTGAATGCTTGGGTGAATTCGGACACAGGGTCAAAAAACAAAGTGTTTCAGGGTATACGGGTAGTCAGAAAATTTGTCATTGAAGTTATGTGGGACATTTTCGATATTTGTTGGTGACTTTGGAACATTTCAAGCCATGAGACGTCATTTAAGGGCGTGGAAGCAGCTCAGGCCGTAGGTATGTCCAATCTGGTGTTGTTCAGAGAACGTGTTGCTGCCACTTTAATGTGTCACAGTGTCATTTTCGATTATGGAATCGCTTCCAGCAGACGGTGTTTGTTGCTGAGAGACCACGTTACTGGTCGTCCGAGGTCAGCTACCGTCGTCAGGACCATACTTGGCCAATATGTCTAAGCGTCAAAGGTTCCAGAGTGCTGTCAAGCTCAATAGAGACTTCGAAACAGCAACAGGGGTGCGCGTAACGGTACAAGCTGTTCGTAACAGACTACACGGTGCCAACATTAAAGCTATCCGGCCAGCGGTACGCCCCAAATTGACCGCAAGCCAGAACAGCAGACGACTACAATAGACACGAAATCACGTAAACTGGCAATTGCGTCATTTGACCCCTGTTCTTTTTACTGATGAGTCGCGCTTTTGTGTAGACTTTCATTGATGGGACGTAGCGCGGGTTTGGCGTATGCAGGGTGAGCAATATGCTGACTGTTATGTTGCTGAGCACGATCGTTTTGGAGGTGGTTCAGTGATGGTTTGGGTGGTATCAGTATAACCGGAAAGACTGACTTGCACGTTATCGTAGGCAACCTTACGGGCATCCGATACGAGATGAGGTTCTAGACCCCATCGTCAGACCGGTATGCCGGTGCTATCGGCGATGACTTTATTTTATGGATGATAATGCTCGTCCTCACAGGGCTAAGTTGTAACGGACTATCGGAAACTGAGACTATCGACAGCGAACGGACTGGCCGAGCCTCTCTCCCGATCTTAACCCGATACAACATGCTTGGGACAAGCTACAGCGGCAGTTTCAGCCCGTCCATGCTTCGAAGACAATCGTGAGGAACTTTCCTTGCTGCTTGGTCGGGGATGGAATCAACTACCACAAATCTTCTTCCGGAGACTTATCCGAAGCATGCAGAGACGTTTCGCGCTGTTATTCAGGCAACGTGGAGGTCATACCACATATTGACTTCATCAAATCATTGTTAACACGATTAAATGTGAATTTTCCGTCCTTACCATGGCTAATTTTCATTCTGTTTTAGGGGAATGTGTTACAAAGTGCCTCTGTATGTTAACGCTTCAATGAATTTGGATGAAAAAACGATAAATATTGTTTGTGTAATTGTTGTTTGAAGATATATAGTTGTGATGAAATATGTTGTTATTTAATTGTTATAAATTAATATTTGTAAATATGATCCTTAACTTTTTTGTCAATATATACTCCGCCGAAATCTGAGGCGTTTATTTATTTGTCCGTGAGCAACTTCATGAAAGAAATAATAGCCAGATGGCTTTAAAAATTGGTATACACATGTATCTTGGTTTGAGGACGTTCTCATTGAAGTTCGAAGGCGATTCGTATCAAGATCCAGATCCTGATGATGCAAAACGTAAAGGTCAGATCGCTTTGCAAATTGGTACAGAGATATATCTTGGTCTGTACAATTCGTCATTAAATTGTGGTGGTGATCCAGACCCGGGATCTAGAAGACTTTAATGTTACCTTGGCGGAGGTCTGTTATCTCTAATTGTTTTTGTTTATTTATTTGCTTGTGGATTAATTTGTCTGTTATAGCAATTTCATGCAATAACATATTGACATATCGTATTGAATGTATCTTGGTCTACGAAAGTCCCCATTTCAAATTTGGTGCAAATACGATCCGGATCCTGAATCCAGAAGACTATAATGTAACCAGGTAGAGTAAGGAATCTCTGATGGCTCTTTTTTTTTTTTTTTTCCGCTATTGATAAAGATCTTCTAAGATTTCATCGAATTCTATAAATATCTGTATTAATAAATTATTAAAATATTTAAATGTTTAAAGCAAATATTGAAACGGCCTTAAATACTCAATTGAATTAAGGCGTCCCATAAAGAAATAAGGTAAAAGACATACATTTACAATCATAAGTGTTTTATAGATATGTGCTATTCAAAGAAAAATATCCAAGAGTGAATCGACGTTCATATCGATATGTAGTAGGATTCCTTACATTTGTTTATTATCACGTGACTATCACGTGATGTAATTTTAGAATTAACGAAAATGATTGTATTAAATGCAAAATTGCAACGATATCGACTAAACACAGGCCGACCCTTTTGATATTGAGAAATAAAATTAACTTTACATTACATGAAAAGTGTCGAGAAAAACTTCTCCGTATAAAATAAAATGGTTTAAAATGCATGCAACACGGCATACTTTTGNATATAAAATAAAATGATTTAAAATGCATGCAACACGGCATACTTTTGAATTTTCGACAGTATGCAAGAACTTATTGTATACGGGAAAGGGTTTCCCTTTGCGTCAGAAATTTTTCCCATCACTTTTCTGTTTTATCAATTTAATACGTAAATAAGTACATAATCTTCCAACATCGCCATGCATTGTTTATCGTTGCAATTTCAGTTTCTTCAGCTGGTCGTAAGAATTATGTAGATTGGATGTTACTAAAACGCAGTAAAGATCGGAATAAGGAGAAGATATAGGGGCGATTTCAAAGTCACAATATGATATGAATATCAACTACATACATTCTATACATAAAAAATCTCGAGTGATTTGGTATAAAAAGTAAAGAATGTATAATTATAGGACAAGGAAATATTTCATGTATACATAATGTCACTTGATAACGTTAGTAAATAACTCTAAAATATTTTTGCCCCGCGATGCAACTGTAAGAACCTGTACGTCATGACGTAAGTTTCAATTTTGACGTCATATGGTGCGAAGTGCACAGAGGCACATTTATATTCAGTACTGTGATAGTTCATGGGAAGCCTTAACTTAGCTGAGTATCGAATTCTGTCTTACGTTTGCATAGATTGCTCATATTCTGGTTCCAATTGCCGTCATCATTACAAACCAAGTTCTGTGATGTAGTGGAGGTATACCCCTCAGTACAGGAGAATGTACAGGCATCACCGACCTTTCTACCACAACTGGATGATATCATAACATTTCCAACAGTTGAAGGACAGAATATTTCTGAAAAAAAATCCTTGGTCCATACATACACGTACATGTAGCACTATTCCCGTAGATATATGTATACGTAAATGTGTGTGTGAGCGTGCGTGCGTTTGAGAATTATAACACGATTTACTTGACGTATTCGGGTTCCGTTATGAGCCCCCATCTCTGGTATGTCCAGGAGTCTGTGTTCACAGTACTCGTAATTTTTTTCCTATATATATTCTACCAATACTTTTACCGATTATTGTGAGAAGTGATTATTTACATGTATATCTCTCTCTCCATTCATCAATCTATTTAAATATATATCTGTTTGTCTCTCTGTTCCTCTTTTTATCTACACTAGAACTACCTGAATATTATCTAGTTTGGAATCACTATTTCTACGAGAGTCGAATTCCAATCATGATATTACATGTACACTATCTATTAACTTTTTTCGAGCGTCGAAGAGCCAGAACACGAGTACTTTACCTGTGCACAAACCAGCAGTAGGGGGAGACCACTGACCGGAAGTTCCACATGTAATAGACATATTGACGGCACGTTTGTAACCAGCCTTACACTCAATGCCACACGTCTGTCCAGAGTACGGGAGGCAGTTGAGCACGTTCACATTCGGTAGAGACGTACTGCATCGGGTTACTACTCAAAAGAAAAACAAAACAGATACGTTTTAGATCTGGAAAGAAATGTAACTCAATACGTCTGAGTAACGACTTTTAAAATCATTTGTAATACAATTGCTGAGACGCATTATGGGTAGTATGTTTTAATACATATAAACCTCCTTGACACGTGGTTTGTCTGATTGTTAGATTCTACGTTGTCTGACACCACATGTTCTTCCTGATGCACAGGGAAACAAAATGTTGCTCAGTTACCATTCAACTTGGAACAACTCGTGCTTACTGAAACGTAAGTATTTCAGTCTGATGAACTGTTTAATCGAAAAATAACTGGTGTAAATCAAATCCACGTGTAAACTAAATTACAGATTAAGATACACAAACTCACCGTCCACTACATCATCTGCAAATCTCCAGACTGTCTAGCCTGCCAAGTTCTGGATGGTTCAACATAAAGGCAACTTTTGAACCTGTTGATTTGTCCATCTTAGAATTGCAGTCTGGCGTGCCAATAAAATCCAAATTGAATACAAAGTAACTAATTCATAATTGTAAAACTAGATGTAAAGGCAAATATAACGAATAGTGATCAATCTCGTTAGTCCCAAATAGAATACAAAAACAAGAGTTGGGCAAACACGGACCCCTGGACACACCAGAGGTGGGGTACAAAAAGGCGAAGTTAACATTGTGTCAAACGTAATCATAATCCAAAAACATATACAAAATCGAGTGTAGGGCAACACGGACCTCCGACAAAAGCGAAGGTAGGATCAGGTGCCATGGAGGAGTAAGCATCCTCTGCTGACAGGAGGAATAAGCATCCCCTGTTGAATGTTGACCTATCACACCCACCGTGAGCCAATAGTCTTGATCAGGTAAACGGAGCAATCCGTAGTCTAATCAGTCTACAAACGACTTAATAAATCATATTATCTCTTTTTAGTGCTATTCAGAGATACTGTTCCACTACATATTC
>CAJDSM010038980.1:11700-32571 GCA_903981925.1 Ostrea lurida
ACCATTGACCTTACATTCCTGGTAGGTCTATAGGACGATCTTTATGGTACAGTTTCGACTTATCCGCGATTAGTTTTCCAAGAGGTGTGGGTTCTCATGAGATATTAGTCATAGGATCCGGTAATAAAGACTCTCAGCAGAGCAGATAACTGCTTCGCTTCGTAGGACAAGACTTTTCTCAGTTGAATGTGTGTTATATACAGCGCAAATGATTCACATCCGTTGCATAAATCATCCCATGAATATGGATGGAATTAAGTGTCTCAAAGCAAATGCATACACGGACCAGTTCCTGACATGTCAATATTTTGTGTGAATTATCAATAATTGTTTCATTAAGTGCTCATAAACTTTAACGAAGTTGTCCGGAGTAGTAATCTTAAGTATTCTTTTGTTGTTATAAAGTTCTTGACAACTCGCCACTTCGCTGTTCAATTTAGATGTTTGCCATTAATTCTATTTTTACGTATCCCCACACACTGAGCGCAAACTACTCACGAGAACCTGGATTAAGGATTCTCAGTTATCAGTGCAGAAATTCGCTTCGAAGTCTTTTTATGTTGCGCAGCCATAGGTGACGGATCATTTGTTGGTCCTGATCGTTTATTTTCCTGGTTCTTTGGTACCACATATGGCGGTGGATTTGAAATCGTTGACTCGTTAACATCTACTCTGCAGTACAAACCGTGCTCTCATGTGGGTTTGTTCGTTTCACGCCAAATAAATACTTTAAACGTTTTAGTTAATGTTCTCGTCCTCTACGCTTCACTCTAACAATGTTACAAAAAAACTTGAAGTTTGTATATTGATCAAGCAGTGGGAATTCTTCCTTCGCATTAGGTCATTCCGTGATCTATAATGCCTCTTTCTACACATTTGTTCTGTTCCGGTAGTGGACCATTGGCAACAACTCTGCCAATCCTGATGAAAGACATAAAATGTTTGTTCAGTGTTAGCTATTAGCAATGATCACCTGCTATTATTCTGCTTCAGATGCATGCGATCTGTACACAACTTACGCAGACGCAGTTGGTCAACCAGTTTGCCAAATTGTGCTCGTGTGTAAAAGTGGTGATTCGCTTGATCATTTTCTGTGCTCTCATACAAACTTGTCCAACTATTTTAGGCCTGAACAGCACCCTTCTCTCTTGCATCTCCAAAACTTCTGCGTTTACTTTTTATTACCTCATCAAGCAAATCTCTGTACAGTGCTTCCGCCCTTGATTAACCGTAGGCAGTGTCTTTCACAAATAGATATAATGTGCAAGGCACAGGAGTAGATCCACCATACAATATCGGTTTTGTTTCCCCTATTCAAGTATCGAACCAAATAATCCTACCCTTCGGGATTCATGTGAAGACCCCAAGCAAATTATTGATAATCACGGAATCTCAAGAGGAGACTCAGTATGCACGGGACTGGATGAGACAGATTAGAAGAGGTGTAAAATACACAAAAATTTGTGCCGAGCGCTTTCCTGTGCCCTTGCAGATTATTAAACAGAAAACAATAACAGCTAGTTAATATATCCGATGCTACTGGAAAATTATCCTTGCAAAACAAGATCTTCTCGTACAGTGCCAGTTGCCTTAGTCTCATTATGGTCATGTAGTGATGATATTTCAAGATTTTTATGTCAGGACAGAGTGATGTGCTTCCTAAGTGTATTAGGGGTCTTTCATTTACTAAGTTTTATTCGAAGTGTGGAATCCATCACCGTGCGAAGTACTATGATGCTGAGGGTGTAGAGAAATACACAAACATATAATCTCGAAGCAATTATAAAACAGATGATACGACGTCCTGAATTCTCATTGTGACGTTGTCAAGAAACGTTTCATCTACACTCAGACCTAATGAAACTGTATTGTAACAGTGCTCAGCTATGGACCTATCATATATGCTAGTTTATGGTCAGGATATTCTGTCAGATAGGAGAGTGGATGGGATCGGAGTGTTAACATATATTTTACTGTTCAAGTAATGAATAATGTTTTGGATGGATCCAACAGGGGCTGGTGCCATCATCTCGATATAAAGGTTTTCAAAAAGATTGAATGAAGTCCACAAAATCTTAGTAGAGCCTTAGTGCCACTTATGCATTAAAACTCAACAAATCTCTGTATCTCGAGCGAGCCGAACATTTTGCTTTCTTCACTTATTACGTAATATTATATCAGTATAATTTCACATTTGTGATTCTCAGGATAGTGTTCTGCGTCCGGTGCTCATTATCTCCATTAATGTGTTGTTATTAATATGTTGATCATCATTGTTTGAACATTGTTGACTGGTCAGTGTAGGAATCCTACATATTTTTCCTTCAAGTTATGGTGATCAACAGGGGTGAGAGGGTAAAACAAATGCTTACAGTGAAAACTGGCTCTTTCATTATGCGGTTCTATCACGAATAACCTCAAAAATGGTGTGCAGTGCTTCATATGCCATTTTAGTTTACAATGTAGCATATATTTTATTTCAAGGGACGGATGGAGAGAATCCAATATTTTATCTCTTCAAGTTAATTGGTGGATCCAAACAGGGGCTCGATGGCTGTAAAAATATTTAAGAGTTGACCAAGAGATGCAATCATCATAACATATTTAAACACAACATATTACTGGACAGGATGAGGATCCAGATAATTTTCCTTTAGATAAAGGATGGTATTTATGATGGTGATCACAACTCATGAGGCTGTAGAATGTAAAGAGGCGGAATATTTAGATAAATTGTTTGTTGGCTGTTAATTTTCACACCTGTCTCCCTTGTACCATTGGAACTTAATATATTATACAGGGATCAGCATCTATCATTCAATAACCTTGAAGCATCTGGCTCTCCCTCACATGAAGCAACTAATCTCTCCACAGCTTCAAACTTGTCAATTAATTCACATGCATGCCCCAGACGAGTTGAATGGATTGACAGGCTTTGAACATCCTTATGTACAAGCATAATATATTGTGGCTCATAATCTCAATAATAATAAGAGATAACTTTTTCGCTATAGCTCCCAATCTTCATCATGATTGACCACTAGGTTATCGGAATGTACATGAGTTTTGTGATTGATAGATTGTCACCATGTTACTTGTTCGCTTAAAGCTATCTCTGTCCGTGTCGACTCACCGAGCCTGCATTCGCTGTATAGTTAATGAGGATGGAGTGCAATGATGAGTGTGCTGAAAACAAGAAAAGTAGATAAGAAAAATCTAAATTTTTCTTTAATTTGTGTGGGTGGATCAGAAGTGGGTGAAGGTGAGTAAGGCCTCGTGAGTTGATTTGTCTGTTCAGATATTGATATTATGTGAACCTTATGCACAAAAATTCATTTTTTGTGGCATGTTGTCTTCATTAGTCTATTACAAAACTCACAATTGGATAATTTCTTTGATTAATTAAGTGTTTCTGGATCAGTCCATATTTTGTTTGATTTAAGACCACTTATACATGAAAATATAAGAGTGGTTGAACGGGACTGTTAAGGTATTATCAACGGCTGTCCATCTACATTCCCGTACAGAGTTCCAAGTTCTTAGAGTCATTGTTTGATCCACTGTCTGTATTGTTTATATAGAATCATGTTCACCCTAGCAGAACCTAATTTTTATTTACGAGCATATATTTGATACAACCTCCCTCCTTATAGAAACGAACATATATTATAGATAATAGGATCACAAGATTGTTGTATCCAAAATATTTGGAATTGAACTTGCTCTTATTGCTTGAGTCCTATTGGACTTTGTTACCATTATAATGTATCGGCTTTTGGACTAATTCTCAGAATAGCATAAATTAGTCCAGTTTCCAGGCTTTTTAGTCGCTCCGCAACTCCTCCTAAACGACTTGCCGGACTTTTTCTACAAATGAAAAACTCTTTGTGATCGGGGGGAGGACTTGAGTTGTCTTGATTAGATCACTAGCATAATATTGGAGAATGTGTTCAGAATATTTTGGCTCTAGCAGGTCACCATGTTAGTTTAGAATCTCATATTGTGCACTAACAATTTTTGTATTGCACAAGATTTAGTTCTTCGTCCGTCGATTGACGTTTTGGATTTAGGCATTCCGTGTCAATCTCGATATACCTATGGCATTCCGCAGTTGTCCATTCGTACGCAGATCTCTCTCAACCATAAACGACTTTGTGCAAACGAGGTTTTTTTAATAATGCAGATCCTTCTTGTATATGACCGCAAGTGTCCTCATTTATCATATCATAAATTATATATTGGTCATGTTAGGAAGACTAGTGCTTCATGGTGCACACAAGGGGAGTCATATCAGTAGAATTTGTTATATGTTACATATCATTTTGGTGGTACTACATTATCACCCATTGAACGCTTCTGGAGCTGTCAGGCGTTCTTCACCGACTCTCAAAATAGCTGATCAGCTCCTAAGATAAGTCAGGACAAGGTGTTTCGAAAGTAAATCCTCTCTTACCAATTTATCTCGTTCACTAGTCACTCGGTCAAACAAAATGTGACCCTGAAGTAACTAACGTAGAATTAACATATGAGTGGGCATTTTAGTTAGAGTATTGAGATTACGGTTTAGGCTTTCGACAGAGCTCACTCTAATCAAACGGGCGATAAAAACTTGATAAAAATTGTTTCTTAGATTCATTGGAGTTACCCTGCGAAACTTTAGTGCTTCATGAAGGTAAAGGGTATTATTCCTCGAGATACCCTCTCCAATATATGTGTACAGTGTGAGTCCTCCAACATTAGCTTAAGCAGTATGATGCCGCGTCATTACTTATTTGTATCATTCAGTATCTTGGCTCACTTTGAACAAATGGATCTGAATCATGTTCTAGCCTTAATAACCTTCACTCTCTCAATCTACTTCTATAATACGGAGTGAGCTCCAACGATTAGGGCGGATAATGTGTGTAGTACAAAAATTTTGGTTGCAAGGTCTGTCAGGAAAACACGATTAGGGTGTTCAGAATAAAAATATAGTAAAAAAACTGTTTCAGCAACCTTTTCTTGTGCAATTCGCTCCCCTGTAGGCAGTGGCACTATCCCGAGGTGCGCCTCGGGGCTATTTATACACAAACTGCGCCTCACAACAAAGTGACTCTAGACTCTTTTCCCAAAAAAACATCTTCTTCATTTACAATCACGCTACCATGCCTCCTGCGACGATAATATGTAACATGAAGAACTGCATTAGGGTTCACTAATGTCTACGTAGTTCAATGAACAACACTCCTCCATTAGGCTCTACCCACACGAATTAGCATTTGTAAGAGATTCTTTGTAATGTGGTCCCCCTGTAAAATTAGGAGGTAGGAGTCTCAGTCAAACCCCTCTCCCGAGTTCGTGTCTAAGGGCACATAAGTTTTTGGTTAGGATTAGACCATTTCCAAAACGGTTGTCTGTGAGTCCAATACTGGTAAGCATGAATTATATAACTTCTTCTTGAATGAGTTTACCACAATAAGAAAAACAAAATCCAAATAATTCTCTTTGCGACCAATTTTTGATCTATGAACGAACTTATTCACTTTAATTGAGGATATTCAAAGTTTGTAGGCCAACTCGAGTATTCAGACATATAGTAATTATGATTTTCAAAGACATCGATCATGTTTTGCAGCCCATGATGGTTTGTGACCTCTTAGGTCACAGACTTTTCAAACTCCGGAGCATAAGATCTATACTGAGCCCAGAAAGGGACCAATCTTTTCCGAAAATACTAATACTTTGCTATATTATTCAAGATTCAAACACACACATGTTTGTGCAAGAGTGATAACTAATTCGGCCAATATTGTATACTGTATAAGCTTGGGTCATGATATGTAATGCGTATCACATAATGCATTATTTTTCTTAGAGCTCGAAGCGCCTTTACCAAAAATTTGGTTTAAATTTGAGTAATCCCCCTGAGGAGGATTAGGAAGTTTGAGTTCTTTGACAACCACAGGCGAGTCTCTAGCAGATGAGGCGTATTGGTATATAATGATAACTGGGGTATCAGAAATCTATTGGTAATCGATTGATGCAATCAATATATTATGCAATTTAGTATAAGGAACGATCTTGATAACAAAAATGCCTCTTCTTTCGAGAAATGCTAATTGAGTATTAATGTGAAAAGTAAGAGCATGTTATGAATTTGAATGAGCGCAAGAGAGATCGTGCTTTAGGTCAATTAATCCTGAGCAGAGTACTCGCACCCTGTTTCATTTCAGAGTGTAATAAGTTGGAGGGTGTGTGGTAAGGTGGGAAACGGAGTTTAGTTGTCCTATCACTTGTGATCTAAATGGTGTCAGGCAAATTGATGACTGCCTACTATTCCGATCACTTGTGCTCAGCTGACTGGTGGCCCAGACTTTTTATTATGTTAGTGCTCTTCTAACAACGAAGTCGACACATCCAATTGCATTTATATGGTTGAAACTGCCCATTGCATCTTGGGTCACATTCACCAGAATAGGGCCTATAAGCGTCAAGTCACATCTCGCGTAGACTATCTCGAAGATCGCCAGGAGTTTCTTCAATATGATAGTTCATTATAGTGGCTCATTGAGAGTATGTCTAATTGTCTAATTTATAGCCGGAGAAGAGTTATCATAACCTTTTTATACGAATCTATACGATTAACCTATGTGACACGAAGATATCTATCATATGGTTCTGGGTTCCCAACATTATCCTTCTCCTACCTAGGATTACCAGTCAACTAGAAAATCTAAGTAGCAACAGTAACTACGTGCAAGGTGACAATACATTAGAAGAACGGACAGCATTTACTTCTTTATGTACAATATGACGGTCTGCTCAAAAGGATCATTAAGATCAAGTAGGCAGTGGAACGATCAAGATTTAAAGCAATCAATGATTTGACAGGGCACTCGTTCGCATCTTTTGTCAGTCTGCACCTAGGGTATACTCTAACGAACACTATCTAATAACACTATTTGCAAATCCTTCAACATCCCAATGGGATGCAAAGACTTATGTTCTCTGATGTGCCTTGAGGGTCAAAAACTGCTCAAAGGTTCAAGACTCATACTGGAGGCATATATAACAAGTAGCATTAATTTTCTGACGGTTTTCATTTTAAAATCATGCTAGACAGATTTTATGTAGAGACTGTGTATATTTTGATAATTTGCTAAGATGAGTAATAAATGTTATTTAGTGAGAATCATAATTCGTCAATTTTCAATTATTATGAAACGAATCTATTTAAATTAAACAAGCATGTGAAAGCTCAAAGAATATCACATATATAGAGACTTTAGAGAAAGCGACAATATGAGAACTCCCTGTGTTGGCTATGATACTCACGAGTGACCCGTTAAGGTCTCATGTGGGGCCCTCTTGTATATTATGGGAAAAGCGTCTGGTTTACTTTAAATATGATAGAAAAGTCATTTTGTGTTCCATTAACTGCTCGTCCTGAAATTATATAATGATTTAGCTTAGATTTATGACATGAGACGAGAGATTAAAATAAATATTTAACCACTAGCCGGAAAAAATTGAAGATGGTATATTAGTTGGTCTCCAGAAGAGCGCTTGTTTGAAGTGTACTCGGTGGACGTGATTGCGTGGGTGTTGTGTATGTGTGTGAGAGCTGTTATTATTAGGGTAGCGCTTATTCGCCATTCCTTATGACTTATTCCCAACACACAATCACTGACTTGTCCACATATACTGTCCTTGTCGACGATCACTGATTCTAACTAAACGTCCATTGCTTCTTGACATGAGGGCTTGCAGGGATTTCGAACTAACATGAAACTTGTGAATTGAGTTGATAAACTAATGTGCGAATGAACTATTCTTAGGTAAATGTCGTCATACTTACTGTCGTCAGTTCGAGAATCATTGTTTCTGTGAGTGGGACCTAGCAAGAATGTCGTGGATTTTCGTGGTCACCTTACCCACGAACTTACGTACCCCTTGAACCAATCTGCTGATTTATTTTCCTTAATCTCTATCCAACATAATGCCCTATCAACATTAGTTCTAATTGTTCTGCACAGTTTGTGCTCGGGTGAATATATAATTCATCTAAATATATCAAAGCCCACGATGAACCAATTTGATCGTCTCCAAGCAGCACATTCTGGATTTTTCTATCAGCGGCAATTTAACTCGGTGTGCTAGTGTATAACGTCTGTCCAAAACGTAAAAAACTTATGGTTCGCCACCTCGCGAATTGAATGAAGTGGATTCCCATATGCGGCGTCGTAATTAGTCAAAAGGATTATAAATTCATCTCGTCTGCAATTTTGGCAAGAGTATGTAAAGTGTTGACACATAAATATATATATATGTATGGCTTTTTGTGATGACGAAGAAATGACAGTCATAAATACGCGAGTCTCTATCAGCACGTATATAATGGACTAAAAGTAAATAGTTGGAGGACGCTGCTACCCAAGTATGCTGGACTCTAGGATATGCTTTGCATTGTGATTGGACTCGTTAAACATAAAACAACAATAAAGGTTTATGTTGCAAAGGAAAACCAGACTTTGCTATTCTAATTTGCCTGATTGTTAACCTACTTAACAATAATTTACATTGACTGTTTTATTTTAAATTCACAGAAAGTATATCACTAAAATACTTACACCAAATTTATTCAATCGGCGTTTTGTCTATTAGGTCCTGCACGTAGTCTTGACGTCCATCTACTGTAATATTTAGAAACAAAATATTGATAGAACGAGCGAATGCACTTGTGATCAGACTGACTCATAGTGATGGGTCTCAATATGATTTAAAAGTTTTATGTGGAAGCAGCACGTTATACATGCTTCATAGAATGTGGGGTAGGACTTTTTAATCAGATTTGTTGTTTTTGTGGGCTCAATTAGCAACAAAAATTATCTTATTAATCTGTAATGGTTAAATGAATATGTTTAGGAGAATAATTAAAACAATGGATTTTAAAGGCTAATCAAGGTTCTGAACACATCTGAACTATGGCATCACATATCCAGCCCTAGTAGAATTCCACTAATAAGATCTATTGTTCTATCTTATCTCTTCTGGATAGTCCCGACAACCATTTGAATATCGATTCGTATATAAGATCGGGGCTGTGACTAGAGGCAGAGGATATGTTTTTGTTAATCGCTGGTCTGGGTGTTCCATTCTGTCGTGGGATGGATACTTAACCTCGAGCTATTGCACTTTATCTGATTTTCAAGTGCATGGTAAGTACATAGGGGGCTTATGTGCACCTATTCACAAGAGATATACGTATCACTCTCTCCTCGCAACAAGACCTTGTGTCGTGTGTTTGGTACTCAATCAATTGCAGATAGACCCTCCAATTGAACTCTTGACCATTCGAAAGTATCTAGATACTCTAACTGTTCTCATATAAGAACATTTAAGACATCCTGTTACGACTTCCTGACGCGAAAAATTAAGCAATTTTGTACAAATGCATCATAAATTATTGACCAAGGGCTTTAGATTCTTATTCATCGAAAGGTACGAGTATGGTTTGTCTCCTAGGTTATCAAAGACACTAGATTAATTCCTTGCGAAACATACGAGATACTATCGTTTTTATTTTTTGACAATTATAAGTTAAAATCGTGTAAAGGAAGTTGAAAACCGCTAAATTTTAAAAACACTTACAGAGAATTGGGGTATAAAATACTAACTTCTCCTTGACTGACATCGTAAATGTAAGGATTTCTATTGAGCCCATTCTATAGACTTCATTTCTCTCTATAATACCTACCTTTATCACCTCCTCCGTATGCTATAAGTCTTTGGTTAAGTTTTGATGAAGGTGACTAGGAGGATCAGTGAACCTTTGGAGTATTTTTTTGACATCACTAACCCTAGGTCCTGTATTCTTCTATTGAATATTACATGTTTTATATGAAGATCTCTGTAGTTTTTTTTTAAATTACCGTTGCATATCCTTTTACAGGTGTTGTTAACTTAATACATCTGTCAAAAATAAAAAATTTTTTATATAGTATCGCTATGCTTTGAATTTCTTACCCTGACCGGTTTACGACCTGTTTACTCTCGGAATTTTCAAAAGTAGTGCAATTTTTGATCTATATTCGCTCACGTACTCTATCAATGAACTTTAAGACCGATGCAATGCTTTTCAAATAGTACGCCCTTTCAATATTTTAATTTGGTTCACTGCGTAGTTAAAAATCAAACACATGCTGATGTATTATAGGGCATTGCCCTTGACTTTGAATCGATATGCCATTGACCCAGCCATGAACCCTACCCAGTATCCTCCGTTATCAATAAAATAAGTAGGCTTTGATATACACAAGATGTTAGGTTACATCAATTGTTTCCCTACTATGGATAAGCAATAAACATATATTGATACGTGCGATTTCCATTTCATTTGAGGTACAGAGGCATTGTGAAATGGGGTCAAATAGTTCGACATCCGGTAGTCTTTGACCTTATAATTTATTTCCAAAATCACTACTTTCTTCATCATTTATCCCTCTGTCATTTCTACACATTTAATCTTGCCGTGTCTTCATAGACAAAACATATTGTTATCCATGTACGATCCTCAATTATTCATAAGAGCAAAGAACAAGACCACTCTAGACATGGCCGTCTCAAACTATAGACACCTTATGACGTCATGATGAACAGTGCACTGGATCAATATTTTTGTTTAGTATCTAGAGGACGTCAGACTACACTCACGACCAACAAAGCCGTTAATGTAAGTTTTTGTGTGTTAATATAACTTCTTGTGATTTAAATAAACATTAATTATTGTAAATTACAGAGATATTGCAAGTGTTCGATATTTTGTTGTACTGTTACTAGTGACATCAATAATGCACATCCTATCGGAGTTAGATATTGGGGGAACACCGCCCCCTTACTTCAGCCTTAACTGTGCTGCGTATTTATGACTGCTTTCTTCTGTGATAAAGCATACAACTAATATTTACACTTTTAAACTTCTTAAGGTGATTATACCTTTGACCTAAAATACGAGGCCCATAGGCCATTTCACTCAATTCAGTTTATTTTACAAGTATCACTAGCCCCGAAAGCTAAGAAAACCAGAAGTGGTCTAATCAATTGGTCATCTTGTATATTATTTTTCAGGAGCAATTCAGACAATGCATTGAGGCATATGTTGGTGAAAAATGCCAATGTTCAATCTTCTACATAAATTCTCAGAGATAAAATTCCTGAAAGTATGCACATCTAACACTTCACAAAGTTTCATTAAAATCCTGCAAGCCCTTCAGGAGGAGTTGTGGACAATATATTTCGGACAAAGTGATGGAAATAAAGGGTGAAACCTATATAACCCCACACACACACACACCCATCCCCACCCTCCACTTCATTTTTGGAGGGTATAATAATTTTCCTTCTCTGCATATCTAAGCTAAATCATAATATTCAGCAGCAGTATAAAACAAAATATGTTCTTTTAAATAACAGGTTTTCCCATAAAACAAGAGGCCCACAGGCCTTAACGGTCACCGAGTTACATAAGGCCCACACTAGGGAGTCTCATATTCTGCAATTTCTTAAGTCTCAATCAGTATTTTGTTCACATTGTAAATATCTTTCAATATATGCAGATGATTCCTTATTCTCATACACAAGATTATCAAATTTCAATACTCACAAGACTGATTCAATGAATTTTTAACATAAAAGAGACCATTATTGCCGACTGTTTAATGTCCAGTAGACCTTGACCTTTGACCTTTTGACGCCTAAAAATTGCAAACGAGAGAACATCTGAGGTTTTACCCACATGGTAGAACAGTATTCAGTTGATTATTATGATTTATGGTGATTCTAGTAGAAAGGATAATTGCTGAAAGAGCCTGGAAATCATATTGCTACTTTGATGTCGCAGTGCACTTTGACTTTGACCTTTTTGACCCAAAATTTCGGATAGATAGAAACATTTGTCATCCCCATGGAAAGGTCTTTGTTAATAAGAAGGAGTAAACATATCAATACTTGTCTGAATGAAATATTAAGTTGACTCAGCAAGCTACAACAGGTTATGCTTTGGAACCAGAAACCATAGATAGATCGTCTGTCCACCCAGTTAATGATATAGTGACTCTAAATAGCAGTTCAAAAGGATAATTCTCTGAGCCCAGACAACAAATATCGCTACTTCGAGAATGGTATAGTCTAGGCATTTCTACATATGAGTTTTTCATACAGTTAGTGGCTCCTACTTATGAACCCCAAAGCTACAAAGGTAGGCACGAGACGGCAGGAATATTGCACAATGTGTATGATATGGGGTGACTTCATTGCCCAAACGGATAGAAGGGCTGTAATAAGGAACACTAATAACTTGCATAGCTGAAAAAATAAGTCTCTTAGAGGCTACCCTCATTTCAGAGTACCTTATCATTCAAAAGTTATAGCCCTTTCAAGAGGTTGAGGTTTGTGAAGTAGGTCAAACTTCAAGGCAAGGTCAGCAGGTCATATTTGCGTACCCACGAAAAAGGTCTTGTCATAAGCGAACATACCTATGAAGAGTACAGAGCAACTTGATCAGCCCCTAGTACTTACCATTCAAAAGTTATAGCGACGGTTAAGTTTCAGACAGAATGACGACAGGACAAAAACAATATGCCCCCGACCCTCCTTCGCATCATGGGGGCAGTTTTAATAACAACCAACGAAGCAACGACATTTACCGCCCTATGTCTCGCCAGTCCAACCTTCCCCCAAAGACCTTGTATTGCACGTGTGAGAGATCCATGTGTTCATTACAGTTAGTTGATATTGCCACAAATTTAATAGACAAGAGTCTAACGATTCTTCAGCTCGCTTTCTCTGCAAATATCAAAAACTTATTCTATTTTACAAATATACCATATATTCTGCAACTTGACTTTACTATCTCTATCAAATTTTCAAATTAGCAAGTTATTGCTGATAAAAAGACAGTTTCAAGAATATTTAGGTGTTTTGTCAAACATCATATTTATTAAGTGGAACATCCTAGCAAATCGAAAACTTTTGGTCATACAACCACGTTTGTGTAGCTTTTAGCCACCCACCCACGCATACAACCTTGCTCCGGCTGTCAGGGATTCCAGAAACCCATTTTAAACGCTCCTGAGGAAACGTTTTTTAGCGCCACAAGGCTTAATTTGAGATTCACCAACATCGTAAACATTCTTTTGCCATACAAAGAATGCGTCCTGAAGATAAGAGGACGCATCGTGGAATCATTTCAATTCTGGTCGGGGTCCCAGAACATCACATTAGTTCGCATCTTGGGGGGTTTCTCATACCCAGAACTTATTTCGGTTGGATTTGGTGTGGGGACTGTGATATATTTTACGAGATAGGATTTTTGAAAATTGGTCACTTGGTCAATAGAGAATAATCGAACGGTTCGGCAGTCTCAAAGTTATTCTGTTTCATAAGATTCACGAACGCCGACCACCAATAAAAAGGCCCTCGCTTCAGGTGGGGGGACGTTAAGCTTTTCGTGGGTAAGGGTGGTAGCCTCAAACGAGAAGAACATCTCTCACGCGGAAAATTTACAAACTTATTTAGGTCCCCCTGTGCCCCTTGTTCCCAAAACGAAACAATGATTCGCATTCCACATCACCCGATAAGTGCGCTAAATATATTCTCGAGTTATTACAAAATAGATCTGAGGATCAACACTTTAGTGGAATTATAACAATAACGAATATATGAAAAACATATACCTTAAAACTGGGCAAGTGGGCTTGTTCGCCAATTGTGTGTTATGAGACATGGACAATTCTATCAGCGCTGTCCAAATCTCTAGAGCCTCTCCGACTCCCACTAGAGACAGGTCGTCACGAGCTCAGACATGATCAATCCGCGCCTCTTTACCTCCCGAGAAAAAAGGATGTAAATTACCCATTTCTTATTCATATCAAACTATCTTAAGACTAACTTAATTTTTGCATAGGTGGTCCGATCTTAGGTCACAACTTCGCCTATCATCATGATCACCATGCAATCGACTCATTTCATTTGGCGATTTTATTCTCTCTTAGGCCATCTTTATAAATCATGTTGAAAATATCAGAAAATTCTTTCTTAAAACCTATGCTTTGTCGAATTCAGTTTCTCTGTAGAAAGAAAAGAAGATTTATAGAAAAAAAATATGCAAAAAGAGTCAAAACAATAATTAAAAAAAAAATTTGTCATTGTCAGGTGTCAGTTTTTGCCAGCCATTTGACACGACATGACACTCTTAGGCCACTGAAAAATTATGTTGGTCTAATAACCCTCAGATGATCATCTTGCGTCCACAGTTTTTCCTCTTGCAAGAACTGAAGAGCTGTTCGCTTACGCTACGAACGTCTGTAGTAATTTTTCCTGTTCAAACTAGGTTCTGTCTCATATATTACTTTCTTAAGTATGCGTATCTTGACCCATCTGTTTGTCTATACCAAAAGAAATGGTCTTACTATATAACTCCTATAAATGATCATTGTAAATTTGGGAGAAAACTGGGAGAGTTAGTGTAATGGGCTAGAACATGGCAAAAGTAGTCTGATTGATTAATGGGTTTTTCAATCACTAAGAATTGCTAGAAAAGCGATTAAAAAAATAACAAATGGCTTTCCAGTGTCCAAAGTGCTAGATCGATTACATCTAAAGAATATCTATGATTACCATGTACTGACCAAATTTGGCGGCACCATCAACTCTGGTGTCAAATCCACCTACACCAATTTATAACTCTTTTACCTCGCATCTTGGAAATCAATGCGTTGCCTCTATGCACGTTGCCATCTCACAAAGCATTATCTTTTTTCTGTGAACTGACTGGATTAAGCTTATAATGCGGGTCTTATATGGTGGACCTTTCACACCTCATACATAGTTCATCTTAACAGTCTATCATTAATACCATCATATTATGCAAAATGTTTTAGCACTATATATATGTCAGTTTTCAAGTCGTTCTTCAGGCATTATAGACATTGACTCTGAAAATTAATGCAGCGTAGTGTTGATGTAAACCACAAGATATAAACGTATTTTTCATTACGATAAATCAACTTGATTAGTTCATCACCTTAATAGTTATGCAAAAATGTTTTAACTATTGTGTCGGCATTGTTTCATAGTTTCTGCTCTCACCCATGTGGATTTGGACATTGTGATGAGATGAAAAGTCCCACTGAGCCCACAAGGTGTCTCGTCCCCTCTTAATGCAATGCTTGAAAAGCTGCAGTTTGTGATAAACTTTAATAATGATGTTATCACTGGTGTAGTAATGGCCAAAAGAATTCTTGTGTGTGTGTTGTTATTTAAACATATTTTCCTTACTCAGATGAACCTCTTAATCGTTTTGGAACCGCAGCCTAACTCCGAATCACCCTCAAAGTCTTAATGAGATTGTCAATACACGATGAGATTGACTATAATTTACAACAGGCCCATGACCCATGCATTTGGACTGGGTACCTTTGATGTATGTTTATAATAGAAGTTGTTAGCTCTATACAGAAAGAGCGTTGAATCAACTGATAAGAATTGTTGAGAAAATGCAGAGGTATGTGACTTTGTGAAATAGATGATGAAATGTGCAATAGCGTTTTAGCGAATATCAAATCAGAGGGTTGGCTTTTTATTTTTTTATACCAAAAGTTTAAGCGGTTGACCTCATTTTTCTCTACCGCTAATTCTAAGCTCATAGTACTGTATTGGATGAAGGTTTAATAGGCTGACATTTGTCCATTGCATGCAAATATGTTGAATAAAAAATGACGCGGCTCAGTCTGCTAAGCTAATGTAGAATACAATAAATAATTGATACTCAAAATTCATGAGCACTAAGAGTTTGATAACGATGCAGTGAAACAATACGAAGTCTATGATCGCAGCATCGAACGGCTAAAGAACGGGGCAACATCAAAATGTCCATAATAGACTAGTAATTCAGTTGTTTACAAAGAAAACCCACCGAAATTAGTCTGCGTACACACGTAGGTCCACCTTTGAGTTGTACTAACTCCTAAAGCTGTGACCTCAAAATACAAATTGGTTCGAAGATAATGCCTAAGTTTATACCCATAGAGCGTACAGTACACCAATAGTCCATTCTCTGTACCAAAAATATTTTTTTTCTCTCAAAACAAAATTCGAGCTGAACAAAGCATTAATAAAAGGCCCAGTGTCGATGCATCCATGTAAAAATCTGATTAATTTTTATGGCTATATATTACACCTCCAAACAAAAGGTTCTAAAAGCCATAATTAAATTAAATTAGTAAAACAAGGTCAGTATGTTGAGAGACGCGAAGATATTGAGACGGTCAACAAATTGTGGGCCATCTGTAGTTTTGCATTTACTTTAGGTATCTATGGTGAAAGAATGCCTAAGTCCAAAAACGTTCATAGTGAGCATCTAAGAATTGTACAATAAATTGTCCGATAACAAATATGAAAAAAATGTCTGGAATGACGGTGACCAGAAATAAAAAAAAAAGGAATGGTGGACATCTCCATGTAAATACATATCTCTAACACTCTCAACTTAATGAGACTGACGGAGTTTCATTAAAATCCATTGACACAGAGATCGGTTGTTTAAAAGCTAAAGACCCGTGAACATTGTTCCGGAAGCAACGCGTACTGATGCAATATGCCCAAGTCCTAAAAGTGGCATCACAATATCATATTGTACATAACAAAGAGAAATGTAGTCCTCTAAATAAATCAAAAAATTAGCTTATCTTAAGTGATTAGGTCATATACTATAGTTGAATTTTTTCTTGAACTTATCTACATTGACCTTAAAAACTTCTCACCTCAAAAAAAACTTAATTATGCTTTTAATTTGTAGCTTATTGTAAACTCACAACTCTTAAATATTGTTTCGTCCCTACCTTCCCCCAAATATTGAAAATATATGCCTCATAATATTCGGTGACAACCTTCCACCCGATTGACTATTTTAGAAAATTGAGACGATAATGAAGTGTTTGTCACACTAGGATGGATGTCACAGAAACGATATGGAAGCCTGAATCACTCACAGGATTGCAGCTTCATGTACATGATCCATACAACAAAGAAACAAATTCATCACATATTGATCTATCTCATTGTTAATTCTTTTTGTCTTTGCAATGATGAAGTGTTTTCACAATGAAACACGGTCTGATCACTCAGTGCAATTCAGCACAATTTGATTCTTACTCAACGACAATTATGATTCAGAGACAACAATCATTGAGCATCACAAGAATATATCTTCTCCTTGATTAAATTGTCGCAATTCATCTCAGTCAATGAAGCCATGCTTAAGTTGTGAATTATACCTGATGACCGCATAAATGTAATTAGTAAGTGAGATTAGTCGAATTAATCCTCAAGTGCTATTTATTAACTACCCATACCACCCTCTGTTGAGTAAAATCTGGCCATCAGAGCAACTTAGGAGAGGTTTAAAATAATTGTAACTAATGTGTGTGAATCCACTCACATCTGTGGGGTAGAGATTTTTTTGCAGGAGATGATGTTTGATTGATGTGTTTTCTATCATATTAATAATAGTTTTATTCCACATGTCCAAGTGAATATATATATTTCAACATAACTAAACACTTGTATACTATAATTTTCTTATAACAATTATCTATGTTGATACAAATAACTACATCCAATCTCCAACTCGCCCTCGTCTCTGAATTCTAAAATCACATCGAATCCAACGTTGAATAGTAAAAAATTTAATATGATCCATCCATCCTCCGTGCTATTTGGAACAATTTAATTGACACAATCGTACATCCAACAATGTGCTCTCACTGACATGCCACTGATACATAAGTTTAATTGAGGTTATGTACTGGGAACAAACAAAGTTAGGCCGCAGATACCATGAACTAATAGCAAAGAGACAAAGTAGGTTCACAAGACTCGTGTATATATAACTACCCATCCAACTTCTCACCATGAATTTAGGAACAATTCCACTCATAAATGGTTGTTTAATTTATGGTCAAGCGAATATGAGATTAAAGAAAGGTCATACAATTGGGATTTCTTGGCCCTCCCTTTCTATATCCCAACTATTTATGTGAATGCAAACAAACCTTCTAGATTTAATAATTCAGTGGGCATGATACAAGCGCACATTATGCCAGTCTATCTAATATCATATGGTTTTGTCAAGAACCCATCACTTATTACATGTCTATCTGCAAAAATACAACTTGACTACTTTGAGTTAGTATAGACAATAGGTAGTATTCGGGAACTTGGCTTCTCGCAACTCAATGTAGGCGAATTCATATTGTATCATGTTGTAGTAAATATATATTTAGTTTGACGATGATTTCTTATATATCACCCCTCCAATGCCCTGTGGATCCACCATAACTTGAAGGAAAATATATTGGATCCTCCTTGTCCCGAACCAATCATGACACATCTAGAAAAGTTGATTATACTTGAACAGCAAGTTGAAAAAGAGCCATACAAGACCTTCATTTAAAACAAAAGTCATTAAATTCCAAGTGTTCACAGATACTTATACTGATACATAACGCTGGATAACGTTGAGTAGCTTGAATAATAGACTTGAAAGTCTTCAGGACTTATTTCTGAGTATCTTTTTTGCTAGAGAATCTTCAGCAGGAGCTTCTTTATCTAAGGTTGTCTGCCTCAATGATTACAGGCCAACTGACTTCCCTTAATCCCTTTATCAAAATTCTGGTTTCATCGCTCCCAAGCGCGGTATAGGTGGTGTTATGGTTCACCGAAATTGGAATAGCGCTAGTGGAAAAAGCCAGATTGTATTTATAGACATTGGATTCTTCGCTCTGTTTTTATTCACTCTTGGGAAACCCAAAGAATACTGCTTATATATTATGCACTCATCTTGCAGACAATGCAAGTGATAGGTAATTAAGACACAAGTGTACAAAAGTCTGCTCAAAGGATTTCTGGATAAACTCTGATAATCAGTTGTCTAGAGGGAAGAAGAGAAAGCTATAGCCATCGTTTGACACAAAAAGTTTTGACAAAATGTCGGTTAGTGAATTTAAATACCCAACCCACTTTACCACCACACACAGAACCTTCTTTTGAGCAAGCTTCTCTTTACCGCTCGCACATCATCTTTTAACCATATAGTTGCATGACAGGAATATATTTAGCTAATTGAATACACTGAATCTTGGACATTCCTTTTCCTTTTGTCTTCAATGGATACTTGCAAGATTTTGTTTTGCCAATCGAGTCTCATGCACAGACAAATTTTATACTAAGCAATCAGGAGAATAGTCGACAACTGCAGAAGAATTGACTTGAGAAGCAACATATTTACAACAGTAGTTCTACAAAAGTCTAATTTTTGGTTGGTGAATGCAAGCGAGAACAATTCAATGGCTCACACTATATCAAGGGTTAGCAATGATTTAATGGAAGTATACAACATGCAGAACGTGTACAAGTCAGCCATTATACTTGATGATTATGACATTATGAAACAGCAATTCTAAAACCTAATGCCAGTGGGTAGGGAGATAAGTGGGGTATGTAATGTTTTTGAAGTATTCCAAAGTGCACGCTAGAGATTGCGATGCTGGACTAGAGCATTGAATAAAATCTTAATCTGCAAGCTTCGTAAAATCTTTACAGATACAAAATAAACACTAATAGATCTTTCTAACAAATGTAGTCGGGCCTTTCTTGAACACTTTTCATTTCCGGTCCTGCTGTGTGCATCCCGAAAAGCATGGCAGGGGCTAGGACCTTGTCTTGCTGCTCGACGACAATTGAAAGATAAAACCGTCATCGAATACAGCAACTCAGATAACATGAGTTTCACTCCGTTAACGGAAACAGTGAACGAATTCGCCAACAGGCGAACTATTAGCCTTGTGCATATCATTATAACACTTTTACATTTCATTCATTTTCTCAGGAAAACAATAATATAGCCAAAGACAACTGACATTGCCCTTACTCATACAGAAGTTAATGAGAACCCCAGAAGTGATCTCTCTGACTGATTTTTTTCCTGTCTCGATTCGCAATTCATCGACATCTGACATGGCGCCGCATTGCATCAAAGAATCCGTGTTATTAGCAACTGGTCGTGAATTTAACAGTTGATCCTTCATGCCGGGTAAACGCGCAGCGAGTGCAAAACCCTAATCGCAACCTGGTTCTTATCATGTTACAGTTACTACCACTTCGATCAATGCAGATCAACGAAACCAAATACAACCTGAAAGATATACTGACATCCACAAACAGAGAGTAAACACTAGTGATTGACACAATATATACACGGAGCATGACGGCGGCGGCTCCGTCATACCTTGATAATATCTCAGTTAGTAGACACAACCTCATTGAGAGAAAGTAGGACCTACTTTTAGTACTGATGGATTTTTGAAAGGGTTCGCAGGTTAGCAGATCAAACTGATTTATTAGTGTATTTGTGTAAACATGTTAAGAAACTTTCTCCAAAGCATATCATATTTGCTCCATCTTTTTTGAAACATTCTTATTAGAAATATTAAGTTTTTGCTAAAGGCAGAAATCAATTACAATTAGCCTCCCACTTGACAATTTGTTAATATAGCTGTGTCACTAATTGCGGGTATGAATAGGTAATTGCTCCAGTAATATGGCGAGAATTATAAAATCCTCCGTGAAGTGAAAATGTTCACCATAAAACAATACTCAATATTTTGCAAATAGATATTACTATATGCTAAGCAGAATGTAAATGGAATTGATTTGCTTTTAGGTGTTGGAATAACTCTAGGCAAAAATTAAAATAACTCAAAAGAAGTGGTACTGTGAACGAAAAATTAAACTCACAATTTACATTACAAAAAACTTATGGTAGTGCGCATTGCG
>CAJDSM010038982.1:0-10014 GCA_903981925.1 Ostrea lurida
TTGCACGTAGTCGACATAGTTCAATTACTGAGTCTTCTCACAGCTCATCGATGGGTCAAAAAGTGTAGGCACCACCCTCATGTATAAATATGAGGTCTATCGTCCAACAGATCTCGTGGACTAGACTCCACTCGCTCATTTAGCATGCATAACCGCACCAGGCATGCTCACGGACAATCCTACCAACAATTTGAATGCTGACGATTTTATTAGATGTGTCGCCCGAAAGAAATCTTCCTACAAATATATTCACAAAGAAGTTTCAGCCATTTGTGATTAGTGGTTTCAAAGTCCACGGCATAGACACACGTATTATTCGGACCCTAGTCATTGTCCCATCATGCAAGCTGGTTTATCCCGTCGGAGAGCGCGCAACTTACTCTGGACAATGGACGAGATGAATCAATAATTAGAGAATAAAAACCTATAGTGACTAAGTAAATTAAGATGGCGGCCTTGAGTAAACTGCATACAGAAAGCGTTCATCAAGTGAGCTTAGAATGATTTGTCAAACAATTACACAAAAACTTCCCGTGAAGCCGTCCCCCATACTTAAGACGAGTTGAAACACCATTGTTTTCAGGTGTAGCGCTATGGTCAGTTCTTTCAAGGAGCTATCGTGACACTCATCCACTCGTGTTCGCATCCATTATCTCTCTGTCCTGGATTGACTTTTTGCACCTACTACTCCCTGGGTCGAGCAATCGAGACTGGGCTCCTGCACATCTGTAAAATGTGTGTAAGTATCCCACTGGTGTCGAGCAGTCTGCAACCAGCGCGCTCCCTCAGTATCTTCTATTAAACTCCAGTAAGAAGTATATTCCACGGAAATAATCTCTCAAAAGTCAATATAAGGGTGTGTCTTATGCTTGAACACAACTCTGTTCGATCCCTACTGTTTCTATTGGGATGACACCTTCGAGAAGCCCCAGCGAGATAACAGCCTACCGAATGTCCAGAGAAGCCTGGTGGCATCACAATAATTGAGAATTATTCTGACTCTTACTCTCTCTGCAGAGCTTGTGTGGACCTTCCAGCTCCGACTATTCGCCGCGATTCTACTGATTATTTCATTCCTACTCTGTGTTAGGCTGCAAGGTCCTCTACCAAGGCCTTACAGCAATCTTCCACCATGATTCATTCTATAACTACCCAGCATTTACACTCCTCCCTTAATTATTTAGTATTATTACAGTGTGGTGAATTGCGTCAGGACTTAGGCGCAGAGATAACCGATATGGGGAGCCTGGTCACCCTCTAAATCCCGTCTGGGAACATTAAACCAATTCATATGTTATAGCAATTATGTTTAATTACACATGGTACAGCTCACTCCACAGCCTCACTATTGTGTGCCACTCCCCGGCCAAACTATCAGTTCTGTATTCTTACTTCATAAACTATTATACATTCTGACTTTACGTTGTATTGGGAACAATACTAGTGAGGCGAGGTCTCTGTAGGGGACCAGACCCAATGACAAGAGTCTATACCATTGTTTTCTTGTATATATTACCATAGCACTGCACCTATTACCGAGATTGTCTAACCATTACTTATGTAGTTTTACGGTTGTGTCCTGTGCTAACAGCGTCAGTTTCGGCGGGCGCTAGGGAAAAGACCCAGCATGTATATCTTGTTTCACCTCCATCTTACTTAGACGCGCCCTTTAGCTAAACTGTCTGACACTACTATTTCATCCTTATTAAAGGTATTGTATTTACAATTGCGTTATACAAGTGACATTTGCTAGAATGTCCTTAGGACTATGAAGGTGTCATAGGCTATAGCCAGAGCAATAAACTTCATGTAATTTATTTATCCTGATCGATTTTTCTGCTTCTGACGCTCAATTTACACTATCTCTGATAAATCATGTAGAACTCCAAAAAATCTGTAAGTGGGGAAATATAGGCATAGAACATGAAACATGAAATGAATGGCAAGCAGTTGTCGCTGGGTTGCCGCCTTGGTCCCCTCAGCGGCGTGGGATAGCAGGGTCATAGCCCTGTGAGGGGGTTCAGGGGGCGAAGGGCCCGCCGCCGACCTGGACAAATTGGATTCTTTTTAAAGGATTTTTAAATGCTCAGACCGTCGTACATTCTTAGCTTCAGACCACTATTTGCCAATTTCACCCTCCCGTTCATTGTACCTGAAAGGTACGAAGCGGACTTTATGATGCACCGTACCACACATTATTGACACCATAGTGAAAGATAAGCCAGACAAGTATGCAAGTCTTTTGATGTGCATCAATGCACTCTTTTATTTGCTTGCTGCTCAAAATCTCTTATAATCCTGTCCAATTCTCCAAAGACTCACCCGATTTCTTCCCTTGGAATCAGCAATTATAAAATTGAATACAATGTCTAAAGACGTCCCTGTGTCGAGTCCTCTTAATTCCTGTTGTCCTTCTTCCTTACGAACAACGTAAGTTTTGGAACACCTTTCTTTTGTATCACCGGCATTTTAGATTTTAAAGCAATACATGTAGATTAAGTGTATTAATCTTCTAGGTTTAAGGTTAATTACTAATAATTGAGTGATTTGGGTTAGACTTTCCGTACCTTGCTTGTCAATTAAAGCCTATGCATACTAAAAATGAAGGAGCCCGTCCCTTACTCAGACTGAAGACCTCATCAAACCGATGTGCTGCCATGCGCCGTTAAACAAGGGAGGATACTGTTATATATAAGTTCCGTCCCGTAGCGGCAGCGTACTGCCTATCCGCGGTTATAACACAGCCCAGCAACGCCGTGGGCACATTTGTTTAAAAAAAAAAGAATTAGATAGAAAGCTGCACAAAATAATTAGATCGCAACCCCCCCCCTCCTCCCCCCGCAATGTGGACCTACACTCTGACGAGGAGCAAGCATGCACTCAGTCGTGGTCAATGGCATTTGATCTCTGACCGAAAACTCGATCAATAAGGAACCAGCAACAGAATGCTGCTTCCATAATTTGGACTATTTTCACAAACGTTTAATATTGACTCCTAAAGACCGACTGAGAAATAACTGACTTATTATATTGATAAACGTGATGATTTTGACTTTGTCAATCGTCCAAACTTGTCCTAGCTTTCTATACCGAACGGTGATTGGTGAGTTAAATGTACTTAATATCAAACCCTGCTTATGCGTGTGTATGTACTATCGAGCTGATTGACTAACTGCACGAGCATGCCAGCCGCGGCGTCAGTGAGGACTTTTTAAAAGACGAGCCCAAACTACGCTTAACAAAAAGTGATGTGCAGGGTATATGTAACGAATCCCCTCTGTTTTAACAGTCATCCCATATCTCGTCGCAATCTAACGATCGATATAATATGCACCTCGGCACCTTTGTTTGCGATTTACAAATTATCACTAGAAGTTCCATCATCGTATTGGACTGATTTGTTTCCATAGCCCTTTGTTAGCACTGGTCTATATAATTTCGTACTACGCCAAGATTTTAGACCGACGCGGTACACCCCGTTTACTCCAGCCTGTCATCTTCAGATCCCTATACGGGCCTCCACGGCAGGCCAATGTGACCGGTCAGCAGAGTAATAATGTCCTTACTCCTCCAAGAGCACCTGATCCTACCATTCCACGCTTTCTGTCGTGAGGTCCCTTCGTTGACCATCCCATTCGTATCTACACACTACGCCATTATTGTATATATGAATCATATACGAAGTAGAAATTTTTTATGCACCAAGAGTGCGCGAATTCCCGACAAAATTATGTCTCTTCAGTGATAGCCTCAAACCGACAATGTTGGAAATCCGAAAACATGATAAAGTAAAAACTTTATAAAAGTTGCATCAATTGTAAGTGCCAAAAGAATTGTGGGCGCCCAAAAAACTTCCGTAAAGGATCAGCAGCTCAATAGCCAGTGAGGAGATACATCCTTAATGTGTGATACTGATCTCTATTCTAATTCTTACATTATCTCCCTGGGCAATTAAATCATATCCGTATTTCTAAGCGTAGCTAAAGCAATAGATGTTAACAACGTCCAAACCTGGGTGTTAGAGACTCCTCAAAAACTCCTCTAACTCGAGTGGGGCTGGACTAACAGCACTCCACCCATGGCAACGCAGGCCTCGGTAACATGCCGCCAGGGGTCATAACATGACTTAAAATCATACTACGCGTAACCCCATCTTATTCTATACTTCTCCTTATGCCCAGATGCGCCAATTTTCGGATCAAATTATTGTTCTTTACAGTGATGCCAAACCTGATGTTTGGAAATCCAGAACATATTTGAAAATAAACTTTATAAAGTGATCTAATGTAGATGCAAAGATTGGGCCAAAAACCTATCGGCAAGGTCAGACTCTGTATAATTGTTCTTTGGGACTCCCTAATGAATTACGTTGTTAGCACATCTCGGTTTGACTTTCGTCCAATTTATTTCTTATATAATCACCCATCCAGTATTGTACATTCCTGCCTATCTATCCAAAGTTCGTTGAACTACCCATTATTGATCGACATTATTAATCATTGCATCCAACCAATCTCACAGTTCCATCTCCATCCTCTATACATTGTCAACTTTCAATTACATGGGATAACTTTGTCAGTGCAGTATTCCTGCGTCGATTGAATACATGTACTGCATTAAAAAATTACCACAACGCATGTACACAGTGTAGCCGAACAACTTCTAAAACGATGTCGTACATGAACAACACCAAATGAATACAACCCTCAGACGAAACTCATTACAAGAACTAAGTGGACCAGGATAGTCCTAACAATGCATTTCATCAATTCTACATTTGCGAAGAGATATGCAAACCATGCTTTACACAACCGTATGCCAGCTCATTACTCAATAAATGTCATTGGTATCAACATCCAATTCCATGTAACTTACCCACGCGTCATAGATGCCAAGTACTCTGGTCATTTGTTTGGAGATTAGGTTGTAGACCTAGATATTGGAGAGGATGAGTAGACTAGATATTGGGAAGAAGGTGAGTAGAACTAGATATGGAGAAGGTGAAGTAAGAACTAGATTATTGGAGAAGGTGAGGAGACTAGATTTGGAAGAGGGAGAGAACTTAGATAATTGGAGAAGGTGAGGAGACTCGATATTGGAGAGGATGAGTAGACAGATATGGAGCAGGTGAAGTAGGAACTAGTCTCGCCCTATCGGGGTTTACTATTAGTTCTACTGGACATGTCACACTTGGTTTTCCAGTAGGGATAACAAACTCCCCCTTGGGCACGCAAAAGATCGTTTCCTGGTGTTCGAAAGAAAGAGTAGGCTCATTAAGGCCTTCAGAGACCTATCAACCCTTCAAAACAAGCACAGTTCAGCTACAATGTAACCACCCGTGAAATGGCTGAAGGATATTGCGCTAAACTGGCGTAAAAACTTAAATATAGATCAATCAATCTTCAGCCTCTTGTGTCTTTTTTGGCGTGCATATCAAATTCCTTGTAGCTACGCCCCTGCCGGTAGCGAGAGCGCAAGGCCGAAAAAGTCTTTGGGCGAGGGGTCTGGGGACCGCAGAAACGCTCGGGACCTTAATGGTGCGAAATCATTTCCTGGCATCCCTTTCTGCCGGGTTTGCTCAGCGTATACGCTGTGTTAGTCTGTTTTTTCTACTGAATTAAGGTATAAGAATGTATTTTCAGAATACTGTAAAGTATAAACATGGGAACAAACACGCACTTGAAAAGCTACATAAAACTGAAGTCTTATTTTAACAAAACAAAAAACAAAACAAAAAAAACATTACAAAATAAGTAAAAGTGAAAAGATGGATATCCATTGCGGCACTCCCTTTCAATTTTTGGAAAATTTTCTGATTTCATTTTTGAGAATATGAAACTTCTTATCTTGAATAAGAGCGTTTTTTTCCAGTTTGTTACGACACAATAACTGAAAAACTCCATCACTAATAGGATTGAAATTTTTAGAAAAGTGTATACTTCATGAGAGTGCCGCTTCTCCTTTAAATTTTGAAAAATTCTGATTTCCCATTTTTCGGGTTATGGAACTTTCATTATATAAAAAAGGGAAAGTAACTCGAAAATGTTAGCAGAAACATTGTCTGACATTAGAATTCTTATCCTCTTGCAACTGGTTGTGGAGAGAATACAGCAGTAACTGCTAGCGAGTCCATTGCGACCTGTGTGTGTATGTGTGTTCTGTGTGTTTGTGTATGGAACCTCTGTGAACAAGATAGAAGCAAGGGTATTCATCAAGGCTCATCAACCTTGCACACATGTTTTCCCAATGGAGGAGAGGATTGTACCTATTGGTTTGTCAAGGTCAGGGAGTTCAAGGTAAGGTCACTGTCACTTTTAGAATTGCTAAAAATCTTGTGAACATGATAAACTGATTATGATAGCAATGGCATTCATCAGAAGATCACCTAAACTTTCAATATATGTTACACTACATGTATGGAGAAGAGCAAAGAACCATATTGATTTTCAAGGTCAAGGGTTCCAAAGTAAGAATCACCTAATTGAGTAAGTGCTAAAATCATGTGAACAAGGTAGAGACACAGCATCCATCAGAGGACCAATCATACCTTCCACAAAACGCTTATCCATGGAGAAAGTAATGAAACCTACTGATTTTTAGGTCCATATGATTACAAAGGTCACTATTGATATTTTCTTAAACGAATTATCCTTGCGGAATGTAATATATTAAGCAAAGTACAATCACAGAGGACTTACTAAATATTCTAACAAATATTGTTAAGGGTCAAAGGTCAGAGTCAATATTAATTTAATATTGCCTAAATATTTTGCGAATTAGATGGAACCACAGAAATCTGACCACATCTGCTTCAATATTCTGAGATATTTACTTAAAATTGACTCTAATGGCAGACCTGGACAACTAGCATTTATTGATAAGCGTGATGACTTTAAACATTTGCAATCGTCAACTTTCCCTTTCTATGTAGTACATGTTAATCATACCACTAAATCACCGTGCTTATGGGGTGTATATCTCCCATTGATTCGATACGCAAGAGCAATGCTAAAGTGGTATGAGGGCCTTTTAAAGCGAGGCAAACTGACTAACAAAAAGTTGATGTTGACGGGCTAATAACGAATCTTCGTGTTATTAAAGCCATCATTTCGCAAATCCTAACAGTCGCCTATAATGACCTTGTCATAGTAGTTGACTGATTTGTTATCGAATACCTTTGTTAGACTAATTTTTGTAGCTAGATTTGAACTAACGGGTAATCAACGTTTTACTTTATTTAGACTAAAGGGGCTTCCGGAGGGTTGTGACCGTCAGTCAGAGGATGCTATTACTGCCTCCATGGCAACCTGACCCTACGTTCGCTTTTGTCGGAGGTCGCGGAGTTGCACATAAACACTCGATCTTGTATAATGTTTTTTTCGATTATGATTACGTTTACACAATGCTTCACTTCACCTTTTTGTATGGCGCATATTTAATGGCGCAACCAGCGGGCTCTCGCATCTCGCAAGCCAAGTATCCGATTCGCTTGACGCTCATCTTCCCCCTTGGCCAGATTTTAGGTCGAGTTTCTAAGAACGCTTTTGACTTCCCCAAGGCATCCAATCAAATTGGCGGCCATTCATACTGTTGAGCATGACATTAAACCAAAGTAAGAAATCATTAAGATCAGAAAGGCACGTTTTAATACGGAATGAGCGTTACAAGCGAATCGGCACACTTGCTTGCGAAGGTGGGGCTCTCCGTGATTGTGACACATCACATTTTTTCTAGTTAAAGCGTGTTTTGCGTCATTGGATTAGAAATTGTATTTAATCTGATAATAGAAAATGTACGTTTTTGTAGGGAAAGGGAGGGTCCAATGGCAAAAAAATCTTAAAGTTGAGGCAGTTGCCTCATTGCCACAATGGAAGCCTACGCACGTGCGTTTGATTAATAAATTCATTGCGGAAAGAGGTAAACATTACACCCGTTTTGTGTGTCGCATGGGTTGTATACTGGGCTTGTTAGAGAACTGTAGGAAGACCACGATTTTCATACTAGATATCGGAAGAATGTTGAATACTGTTATACTATGATACGGTAGCTGATGTTTAATTAAAGAGGAAGCAAATTAAGCCAATATTAGTTTGCGGGTAGGGGGGGGGTCCAAAATGGCTACGAAGGTCACCTGATACTGGAATTTATAGAAATGGTGAAACAGTTGTGATAAAAGAAGTCTTGCCATACGGTGTGTGAGATAAGTTCCTTTTTAAGTTCTAGATAAGGCAATTAGAAATTATCAAGTTCTATCCTTACGACAACTATCGACAGTATTAGTGTTTCTCCCCCCCCCTCCCCCCCCCGATGGTTCTTCCTTACTAGATCTTTATTTTAAAGATTTTAATTTTCTGTATGTGCTATGTATTTGGAAGTTGCAATTAGTATCGCTTTGTTTTATGAATTCAATGAGTAAACAGTCGAGTCAAATTAAGTATTTTGGGTATATAACTATTAGTGGTTAAACCGAAATATGGAGTGTTTTGGTAATCAAGTAAATATGGATGTTGTTTGGTAATCAGATGAGCAATTTCCTTGGGCGGAGGTCCAGAGCTAGAATCGTGACATCTCAATGTACCGTGTTGCGGCCGGCCTTACAAATAACCTTGAATATATCTGAATATTTTTTTTTTTTGCATCACCCATCGGACAGGTGTAAATAATGTACTCAGGTGACACTATATACCGCAAACAACCCTCCAGAAGTCCAGGGATCGGAATACTGAAACTGACACCTTTGTAGGAGGTGGTGTTTAGATAACTGTTACGTTTAAGGGATACCATTTAATCATTTTGAATTAATGATATGCATGGGTGGCGGTAATGGCAAAAAATACCATATAATAATAAAAAGAAACACTTCGCAACTTAGTACGAGCTAACAAACGTTAAAAAAAAAAGTTAACGCCAAAAATAACAGAAGTTATTTGATTACTATATTTTTCTTTCTTCCTCCCCCCCCCCCCCTTTTTTTAACAAATATTGTACAAAGTAAGGAACACCCACAAATAGTGTTTTCTATTCTTTGTAAGTTTTTACAAGAATTTTGTAAAACGGGAGTTGACAGAGATATTAAAGGACCAACAACTTTGTGCAAGAGAATGTTACATCCCCAGCCCTTAGGATAAACGTAGTATTTTCTATAAGAATGTCATGAATCTTATATTTTTTCGGGTGATGCAGGTATCACCGAATTTTAGACGCTAAAACTCATCACTGCGCGAAGCGCATTGATGAAAAGTTGTACCGCTCTAAAAGCTCGTGATAACCTGCATATCACCCGAAAAAATATAAGATTATATTTTTGATCATTTAATTTTATATTACAACAACAAATAAAATGTTCATTAGACTTTACTTGTTCAGGTACGTGATCGAAAAATCACCTCAATTCTTATAAAGGTGTTTTAACCAAATGACCGCAAGGTGCGCGCTTGAGGTGATTCACTGTGACTAACAAGATATCTAAGTTTCATCCGGGCATTGCTAACATCTGCAGCGCATTCAATACTTACTAGTTACTCTGTTCAGTTAAATAACTCAAACTAATGAATGGTTAATTAGTCGTTCAAGTTGGTATAATTTACAGGTACTGCATGTAAATAAGGGCATATGCAATATTCTGTTAGTCAACACTATCAAATAGTGAATATTCTGCTAGCCAATCCTTTCGTCAAGCGCAATATGAGGTCCCATATCAGTAGTGGATGCAGAATATGATCAGTGTGTGTGTGTGTGTGTGTGTGTGTGTGTTAACAACCCAATAAAGAGACATTAGATAAAACCTCGCGAGTATCTAAAGCCAGTCGGTCGTTTATACCAATTGCTGCCTCAGATGTCTGGCTTTGACCTGAAGAAAAATAAACCTTGATGAATATGGAATTATAATTCTTCATTTCAATGCATTTCGTTTAATTTTTATTTACAAAAAATAACAAAATAATGTCTCATTTACAAATTAATGGCTGTAGCGGTGTGTTTTGAAATGTCAAGCAGTTGTTACACGAGGAGTCA